>WEIV01006700.1:1374-20212 GCA_013390005.1 Calyptomena viridis
CCTTACTCTAGAATTTTCTGCATTTCTCCACATATTATGTTTGCCATTGATGTCCCTGGGCAATTGTATCAAGAGAAACAGAAAAGCATATCCTCTTACCCCAGTCTTTAAGGTCTTTTGGACTATTAGAAACCATTAGAGGCATGTACGAGGCAGTGAAATATTGTTAATATGCATTATTGGGATGTATGGAAGTGAAAGGAAAGTATTTTGTGCAAGAATCTCCCAATCTTTTCCAATTATTAGCCCAGTTCTTTACGACTGTTCCAAACATTAACAAAACTTCAGTGTCTATAAGATTCAACCTCATTCTCAGCTGCTGGGATGCCTGAAATGGGTATTTTGATCTGTACTGCAGAACTTTCCTCTGCCTCTGGTAATTGGGCTGAGTTTCTCCAGGAAGAAGAATCACTTCTTCACCTGGAAATCCTTTCTTTTTTTGTGTCTTACTGTACTTTTAACAGAAATGTCACAAAACCAGACTAACCCGGCAGATCTTCTTCCTAAAATGACAAAGGTGAAATTCCTGCATGATGACTAATCATGTTATGTTTTCCTCTCAGCACAGACAGTAGCAGACAACACATGGCAGATTTGTGGTGGAACAGGACAAGGCCCATCAGAGCACATGGATTTTTTAAAAGCAGAACACGAAAACTTATTAGGCTGGATATAACCAATACAATATCCAGCCTAATATATAACAGTGGAACTCTGTTTAAAATGACTGAAGGTTTGGCTTTTTTTCCCCCAGATATAAGTTTATTGCTCAGAATCCTAGAGACATGTTCTCTTCACTGGGTCTCATAATCACAGTGTCCTAAATTGCTTCTTCAAGCCCCCTTGCAAAACTGAGCAGGCAGACAATCTCCATTACTTGAGCCTGCTCATATATTATTCCTATATTATACTGTGACCCAGCATATCCAACTGAAATCAGAGCCATGCTGTTATGGACACTGTACATAAATAATATATATAAAGCAGCCTCTGTCTCAGAAAGCATATTATTTAATAAGGCTGTGGAAACACATGGAAAGGAAAAGAGATGAAAGGAAAGGAACCATCTTCAAACTCACAGAATACTCCATCTTCATACTGGCTAAATACCAACAATACACTTTCTCATTATTTATATACATCATTCCGGTTTAATATGGACAAGGTACATTAGAAATAAAGATAACTGGAATTGTATTCTTTCTTCTTTCCCATAAAAACCTTCCTTTTATGCTATAGAAGCCAGGGGAAGCTAGAACAGAGAGAAAGCTGAGAATTGCTTCAGAAAGCTAATTTTTAAAACATGTAAGTTTTTTACAATAAGAAATTAATAAATCGTTTAACAGACCACAGAACACATCCATAAACTATAATATTTGATACTGGCTTTTACTGCATCTCCTCAACCCAGTTCCCAGAGCAGGAGAGCTTTGGTTTTCTTGGATGCCAGCTGCAATACAGATCTGTTCTTTTCTGGTACTCTGTATGACAAAATTAGATGTATACTTTTACATATTTTTACATATGTTCAAGTTTTTTTCTCTCTGTTTAAAATGTTGAAATGCTTTGTTTTTCCCCTCATGTCTAAGCTTCTTACTTTTTTTAGTGGTTTCTGTTATCACCTTATCAGCAAAGAGCTATATACATATATTAGATTGTACCCAGTTATGACAAGGAAACTTAACTCCATTTTCTGACAACTTTATCAGATCAAAGAGAAAATACATACGTGAAAACAACACACCACTATTCCACTGAAACAGGGAGAATTATTTTTAAATTCAAAGGTAATTTGCCTCATAAATATTACAATCAGAATTTGGAACTTTTAGTATGTATCACAATGAAAAGTCTTATCACTATAGTGAATTGCTAATCATTATGAAACTCCACTACTTTTCTAATATACGTTAACAATTATTGGTTTTTACTGTTGATTTGAACATTTGAAAGTCCAGCAATCTATTTTCAAATTGTCAAGACTGATTTTCATGCAAGGTATAGAGTGGTTTAAATAACGACTTTCACTCTGTTTGCAGCTGATCAGTTTAGGAAATAGAAGTTTAGCATTGCAGAAAAAAGTCACTTTGAACTATAACTACTATATCTCTAGGGCAGTAATTTTGCAGAATCCCACTCCAGGGTAGTGATTCTGCTATTTTATGATAGAGCTACTAGTAAGTGGTATGAAAAAANNNNATATGCCTATAATTTAGTCTCTTTAAATGTCAAGCTTTTTTAAATGAACACTTTTCACATTTTGATGTTGTTGTGGTTTTTTTTTATTCTCCTCACAATCACACTGACACCAGTGATTATAAAACATTAGGTGCTCTGAAATCTCAGCTATACAGATTTCCTATTTTACTTTTTCCTTATCCCTTCCTTGAAGGTCACAATAAGAATAAAACAAATGCCCTCTTACAAATTTTTGTTTTCTGTATTCAGTAACCATTAAATTCTGAGATCCTAATTCTGGGTGATTTGGGTCCATGTCATCTACCTTTAGGCAAGTCTCTACTGTCCTTCTACCAGAGTGAACAGGACCACTGTCCTGGAGGCCCTGTGTTCACGTCGCTCCTCCTGATAACACTTAGTAGCATCTAAAAATACACCTCTGCACAGTCCACAGACTAAATTTCTCCCCAGGCACAGTGTAAGGTGCCTGATATCAGAAGAGCCTCAGGAGGTACTGTGTATGACTAAGACATCCATCTGAATCACAGCTGTCTGCTCTGCTTTATCCGTTCCCATCTAAACAAAATTATTCCCCCTCCAAGCCCTCCTTTGCTGTTTGCTGTCCCACACAGGAAGCCAATCTGACAATCAGGGTGCAAGAGAGGAGAAAGGAGGCACGAGACCAAAGGTACCCTGTACCTTTGCTTCCAGGCTCTGAAACATCCTGCAATCAGTTTGTCAAATTTATTTAACATGGCCCTAAGGCAACACAAAACCACCAAGGTGGCCCCTCCATTGCCTTGTGCCCCAACCATTTCCCACCCTGTTGTGCTGTCCATGCCCTGTCCATGTCTATGCAGGACAAAGTTTAAGCTCCCTCCAGATCTTTTAGGCTATTCCACTATTTGCTCCTAAAGCTGTCACTACCAGAGCCATCCTGCCTCAAGTGGATTCTGCCTCCTCATTTATAACTCCTCCTTTGATGGCACCACTGCTCTTTTGTATGGGCAGGTGATGAAGACAACTGAGGAACCAAGCTGGGTTCAGAATGACCCAACAAGAACAGGAATTATTCTTTTCAGCTCAGCTCACGTCCTCAGCCCAGCTCTGCAGCTGCTCCATGGGATTTGTACTATTCCAGCTAGGAGCGGGCTGGGGGAGGAGTAGGTGTGTCTGATTTAGCAATGCTGGTGAAAAACCTTACCCTGAACTCATCAAGAACCTGTCCTCATTTTGCTGCCTGCATCCAGTGGACTCAGGCCCAATGGATGATCAGTCCCTCCAAGGTGAGTCAAAGTTGCACACAAAGCTGGCGGTTATTTCTTCTGAATCCTGGGTTTAATCCATTGTCCCTCATCCTCTTTCTGGCATCCTGCCTCTGAGGACAACTCACAAAGAAATTCTTAATACCGCTGGCTGGCAATTAAAAGAAGGATGGAAAAATCAGAGAATAATTCTCTTAATTGACTACTCTTCTTACTACTTGTAATCTAGAGGAAATCTAATTAATTCTACATGAAGAATGACTATTCTGTGGTGAAGTGTAATTCCTGATCTCTGGGGCTTCATCTTACCAGTCGTCAAATTATCCAATTACACACTTGTTAAAATCCATTTTGGGGAGATTTTCATGGCTCATAAATAAATAGTTTCAAAATCTTAAATCTTCAGAAGGAAAATGGTACCTCAAAATCACAAAACACATCTAAAAATAATGCCAAGAAGTTGAAAAGAGTGATACCTGCCTGCTCTGCTCCAGCAGCTCCACAGTGGTGATGATCTGTTTCAGTAGGGAGAAATGCTCTGCTTCTTCTTCAACAATGTTTTATTCAAATCACTAATCTGAAGGGAACCAATTAAGGCAGCATCCCCTTCATTATGCCAAAAGGGAAAAATCTTTTCATAACCACACCAATTAAGAGGTGGGAAGCCGATGGGGACTGTAGCTGAAGCCATGGATATTGATGCACTGGCACAAGGCCAGTGCAGGGCCACCAACCTGAGCTGGATCAGACAATGTACAGAGAGGCAGAGAGAGCTGGGCCTGCTCAGCCTTCAGAGAAGATGGAAATGGGAGAACCTACTGCTTTCTACAGCTACCTGATCACAGCACCCAGAGAAGATGAAGCCAGACTGTTCCAGGCTCACGTGGCAACAGGATGAGAGGCACAGGCCATAAGTTAGGAACTTCCATTTAGACACATATTACCATGACAATGATGAAATACTGAGACATTTTTCCCAGAGAGACTGCAGATCTCCATCTTTGGAGGTGTACAAGTCTCAAGTGGAACAAGCCCAGAGCAATCATCTCTCTGAGCAGGACATGGGACCAGTTAAAGGCTGGAGCTCCCTTTGACCTCAGCTGCTCTGATACAGTGACAACTCTTCAGAAAGATTCCCAGCCAGAGGGAGAGGGTACAATGACACCTCAATGAATACCTGTTTGAAGGAGTTTTCTTAAATCAATGTAAATTCTGGATCCTGATGTGCCAAATCGGAGGATAGAAGAACACTTCCTGTGATCTTTGGTATTTTAGTGAAAACGATTTAGCAGTCAGCATTAAATACTATTGTGCAATATTTGCTACTGCACTGTACGGCAGTGATGTGTTGCAAAATCCTGTGAGTGAAACCAGACATGAAACAAAAGAGGAACAGAAGGCAGTAATTTGTTTTCTATAAACTCAATCTGACTGTATTTCAACAAAAGTAAGCCAACACCATCCCTCATATGGCTTTTTTTCAACAAAAAAGCTTTTGAAATTTTTTCAACATTGATTAGTCTGAATAACATAAAGATATATAGGTGTTGGAAAAACAATCCAAAACAGGTAGTACAATATTTACAGTGAATATTGGTTATTCTGGGCTTTAAGTGTGAGGCATCTTAAGACATCCTGACTTGAAAATCATTCAAAGCACTTGTCTACTGAAAAGAGATCTCTTTCAGCTGGCTGAAACCAGCTGCAAAAAAATGAGCAAATTATAAAATAATTATGAGACTATCATTCTGAAAAATCAACTCACCATCAAATTATTTTTGTTTTAAACCCACAACATTTTTAATACCAATGGTTTTACAGCAGTGTGAGAACAGACCAGGACTTTTAAATCTTGTCTCCATTGACATAAAGCAGGGACGAGTTCTGGTGAAACCTGCTCTAAATTCAGACCTGCCACGTTTTCCTGGTCCTTCTACATTTTGTACAATTGAGCAGCTTCAGAGCAACACAAACAGATTGTCAGGGTGAAGAATTGGGGTTTTTTCAAACCCAGTTCAACTGCACATGTCTAATCGAGAAAAACGTACGTAACTCACACTTAAGAAAGAACAGCATTGTTATGCAAAGCCATTTTTCTCAGGCTTTAATTCATAAGAAAAATATCCTTGTGTTTGTTCCTGCATCTCTAGGGAACCCAATTTTCAATGTTCCCCAGCCAACTGTGTGGCTGTCAGCAGCTCTGCTGGCAGCCAGTCCCAGCCCTCATTAGTCATTGCCCCACTCAGACAAAAACTGGGTGACTGTTGGTTTCTATTGTTACAGGTGATTACAGCATTAGTCAGCCAGCAACTCCAGAGACAAAACTGACATTTCTAACCTCCTGTCTTCAACAACAACATCATCAAGATCCTTTTCCATCAGCCTGTAGTAACTTGTGGCAGAAAAAGAATTGGATTAAGCAGAAAGACCTGCCTGATCATTTTCACTGCTTGGGTATTTAAGCAGCAAAATGTCTGTATGATGTTGCAATGAACACAGTTACTCTTCCATTGCATGCTCCACATGTCAAGGAAGTGTCTAATTGTGCAGGGAAAGAGCAATTGCTTGTTATTTCCAACGTTAAGGACCCCAGGGTCGTCATTAATTCTGGAAGCAAAAAATCCAAAGAATATGGCATTTGTTGGGTTCTGGAGATAAGACACGTTTGATTGCCAAGTGCTTGTATTATTTTCTCATTTCATTCTCTGTATACAAACCAAGTGCTATGTGCTTGAGACTCAGACATCTGTCACTGTGTTGGTAGAGGGACAATAGGAACCTGTCAGAGCAAGGCCAATGTTTATTGTAACAGCAATAACAACAGGAAGTTGAAGACTAACCAAGCCACTTTTGCAGACAATTCTAATTGGAAAATGAAGACTAAACATCGGCTCCAGTACAACTGATTATTTTCACTTCTTGAACACAGACATGTGGGAACACCAGAACTGTTGCACCCTAGCTGCCTGGTCCACCATTTGGGTATAGACATGTGCCAATATCAAAAGCTCTGAAAAGGCATAAATAATTGACATCTACATTGTAGGCCCCGGACACAACATCTACATATGGAAAAAAATGTCTTGTAGTTTCAGGTACCTGTGATTCAATTAGTTTCTGAAGCATAACAGATTCTTATGTGTTAACATTTTCTTTTATTAGCTGTACAGCTCACTACAGTTATCAGGATGTGAAACAGAATCTAATCTGACTCATGCATTTCATAAAGACTGATTAACAAGCTTTGGAAAACAGAGTCCTTCCAGTGGAAATTGCCTGAACTCAGAGAACCAATCCACAGAGCAGGTTTCTGGATCCAGGCAAAGCTGTGAGACCCACAGTCAGCAAGACTATCTGTTCCTCTGAACTGATGAAGCAATATCCCAGAATTAGACTGATACAATATCCCAGAAATAACCTATGAAGTGGGTTAGGATTTTTTTTTTAATTGCTGTTAATAATGACCCTGGAACAAACTACCACTAAAATTTGCTAACAACATCAGCTTGGGAGACATTGTAAATACAAAAGTTTGAACTATTAAATAAGAAGCCTCAGATAAAAACAAGGATTCAGAAAAAAGAAATGGAATTAAATGCAGTCACACTGTGAAAAGTTTAATCATGGGGACTGACAGCAAGAATTTCAGCCATCAGGTACCAGGTCTTCAACCTGAACCAACAGAGCAATAGAATATTAAGTCTCAGGATAAACGTATGCCATTGTACAGAACAAGGCCTGACCAACTAAACAAAAGCTCAATAACAGAACCAAATCCTTGCATGTAACATTTGAGATGGAGAAAAAACACTTCCAGGCCATAAACACTTAGACAACAACAGCAAGAGACATTATCTGGTATCTAATTGTCATCTTGGATATCTGTTTTCAAGAAAGGTGAATCAAAATCAGAACTCATAGGGGGTCAGACATGTTACTATGAGAATGACAAGTCTGTTTTATGACATAAATTTTAAGACCTTGACCTATCTAATTTCAGGAAGCAATAGGATATAATTCTGAAAACAAAATGGTTGTTGGCAATATCACAATGATCCGAAGGTTTCTCCCTTTCTTATGAGTAGCTTTCATCTGTGATTCGCTAATCATTTTGATTTAAAAAGGCCTCTTTTCAGAATTGGGTAACATTTTAATTAAATATTTGAAAACCTGCCGAATACTGTAATTGCAATTTAAAAGCTATGAATTAGGAAAGTAAAAGCTTTTATCTCCTCTCTAGACATCTTTTTCTTTTTCATAAAGCTGAGTGTCAGTGGAAGTCTTTAGGAATATGCACTTGTTAGAGTCAAGTAGGAAAGCAGGTTCTGGATTATGTGATCCTGCTCTTCTCAGCTGCCAGGCAGAACCAAGGCCACTCACAGCCAAAAGCAGATTGCCCCTGTAATCAATTTGTTCACCTCTATCATACACATGGGTGGATATTCACATTTCAGCTCTCCCACTGAAAAGCAGTGATATCACCCAAAAACATCATGATTGTCAGTCTAGATGGTGGACAGAGGAGAGAAGGCTGTAACAGCCTCCAATATCCCATTCCACTAACATGGACCCCCACTGTGCTCCCAACAGAGACCAGCAGCATCCTGCCCACCTGATGAGTGGCACAACACCAGAGCAGAGGAGGGGACCTAAGGAAGAGGCAGAGACAGCCACAGGATCTTTAGAGCTACATGTGGACCATGAGCTGCTACAGTGGCAGCATCTGGACAACTGGATCACATCCCACCCATCACATCCCCTGTCATGGGGAAAAAGGGACGAGATGAGACCTTGGCCTAAAGAGGGCAGTCTGATGACTTCAGGAGCAGCTTCAGCACACTGCTCAATCCTTTTCTGTAAGGGAATATTTTCTATATTCTGTGTTTTCTGTATGTTTTTATCACTAGTTTCCCCTGTTCGGTTTCTGAGTTCTTCAGGGTGAGACTATAATTAAATATGTGTTTGTGCAGCACTGAGAACTCTGGTAGCTAATTCTGAGTGACACATCCAGTCTCTAACGGAACAGAAACACCACTGGCTAAAAATTAAATGTTTTAGATACATATATTTATAAGGGCATTAATACCCTAAGCATTTTTAAAATCCAGCAGTGACTGGCACTGCCATGACAGCTGATCCCTGTAATTATTAGAAATAATTTTAAAACAGAAAAGCTTCCTATATAATAGATAGGCTCTTTGTTGGAGCAATTGATTTTATTTATTTATTTGGTCTATTTATACAGCTTCTTATGCTGATGGTATGTAGAACAGCTTACTTCCTGTCAACATGTTCGTTAAATTTTTATAAAGAACATCAGGAGCTAGTTGAAACAATAAATTATATAAAAGGTATAATGTTAAATTGGTGTTCAGGTTTTGGACACAATTTATTTAATACAACTCCCATAAATACAGCTTCTCACAAGCCAAAATGTCTCTGATGGGTCTGAGGACAAGAGCATCTTCATCTGCAAGAACAGAACGGGTTCAGACTGAACCTTCCTTTCAAAACTGCCAGGATATACCAAAATAGACTTTTTAACAAAATATCATCCCAAACATGAAGTTTGTTACACACTAAACACTATAAAATATTTCTGTTCAACAAAGACTTTTACTCTTCACACCTAGTTTATGAACCTGACCTTGTAAAATAAATGCTCCATTTGTGTTTCATGCAGTATCAGCTGTGGTGACATTGCTAAAATGGTTGCATTGGTTTAAAAGGTTATTTTGCTCCAGCACTACCATCTCCTGGAGGTTACTAACCTCCATGAGATGAAAGATAATGGGATCTTTCTTCCTAACAGCTCACCCAAATTTGTTTAAAGCACCATCACTTGCAGCTTAAAAATAGGTCAGTTTGAGCTGCACCACAGCAGCTTTGCCTGTGCAGGAACAGAGATGAGCGTGGGGACAGCTCATCACTCTAGGGCTCCTGGGTAGGGTCAGATGAGAGGGAATAATTCTTTGCCTTCACTGCAACCTGTTTGTTGCAAAGTAATGAGCTGGACTTCGGTCACTGACTCTGTTTAAGCCTGTCATAAATCACAAGTCTCTTCTCAGAGGCTTTTTCTACATTTGATTTAAATCTCTCTCTGTCTCAACCCTCACTTGACTGTCTTGGACGCTGATGTTGCACTGCTTGAGGAAAATAAATAATGGGGCAAAACCAGAGAGACAACGGAAGCCCAGCTGCTGATACAAGTCTGTAATTCACTGTTCACCTCTGACAGCTAAAATATGGCTGGGAAGGATGGAAGGTTGTTTTTGGAGTCCTTGCTTCTGACAAGCAGTCTGCAATCTCACCACTGGACCATGGATCAAGTCTCAAATCCCATCTTTTCTTGCCCATTTCAGTTCTCACATAATAAGGTTATTTTTTAAGTTGATGCTGACTACATTACAAACATACCTAAGGGTTGTCCCAAAATACCCAGTAAGAAGGAAAGACAGGCATTCCACGAGCACTTGGGGTTCAACAGGCCCCACATCAGAGTTGAGTTTGATGAAAACTGAAGGGACCCTCTCCTGCTGGTTCCTGGTCAGGTGGAACCTGCCTGCCCTAGTGTCAGGCAAGCTGTCCTGCCTGCCAGCATTTTGAGATTCTCTGGGCAGCAAGAAGGATGAATTACCAACTTCAACGTGTGAATATAATGATTGGTAAGGAGTAATCCAGGGCCTCTCAGCCACTACCATGACTGTGCAGTACTCAATTGTGCCTTTCAGATTCCTGCTCTGGAATGCACAAATTTCCTGCTGTTTCCTCATTGTGCAGCTCACACAAGGCAGTCCATGACATCTGGAATTAAGATCAGGTCATCTGTAAGGCCTAGGGAGTTTCTCAGGCAAGCGACCCAGATTCACAGACTTTTTATACCCAAAGGTGCTCATCACCCAACTTCCTGGATCCTTCATCAGCTTCATGTGTCTTACCACCACCTGAAACACTGGTTCACATCTACATCCTTAAACCTAAGGATGTCTGGAATATCAGGGGAAGTACTTTTGTGAGAGTCACAGGGACTGTATTACCTTGCTGATTTAGAAATTTAAAAGACGTATGCGGACAACAATTTATTAAAAACTGAAGGTTGGAAACTTGTGACCTTTTCGAAAAATTGCTGGACACTGAACGTCCTGCACATAGCTTTTCTTGTATTATAGGAGAAAGTAAAGCTAACATACTACTCTCATAATGAATTTATCAACTCCGAATCTGTGGTGGTGTGCTCTTTAAGTTTGTTTCACTGTAATGGGTTGTTCTGTTACCCCCTACCATATATTTGGTTCATTCTGGTGTATGTATACTCCTCTATTATGTAATCCCCCCCAACTCCTTCCCTTCTTCTGTACCTTTCCCTAAACCCTTCCTATCCCTACATCATATATGTACACCAACTCCACCCCTTGTTCTAGAACCTTCCCTGTCAATCATCTCTACTAAGTACCCCATAGGCTTGAGTAGTAGGCCTTTGGTCTCTACTCCTGTCTGTCAACCCTCAACCCCACCTCTCCCTCAACTCCATTGGCCCTTACCCTCTCTCTGCCCCTCAATCCTACCCACTATAAAACCCCATGCCCTGAGCCAGTTGGTTGCCTTGGGGTTTGGACCCCCAATAAACTGTTCCTCTGTTTTTGCCCCAACGAGAGTGAGTCGCTTTCTACCCTTTTACCCTCCGCCTGCTGCAGCGCCCATATCATCTAACCAAGGACTCCCAGGCAAGGTCAGGCCAACTAGTCCGCATGCATAGTCCCTGCGCAGGACGTGTGGATGGGGGTAATGCTTGTCTAGGGAGGCCTTAGTCGCCTGGTGGCTGGTGTTCCTGGTGAAGGACTCTTGTGCCATCGGGTGACCCACACCTGTCCGGTGCCCTTGGCGTGGCAGTGCGGGCTAGCCAGGGCTGAAGAGAGGTGTTGGGACCGCCGCCACCCAGGCCGGTGCCGTGGCACAAATCCAACATCTCATCCTGTGTGACTTGTGCTGCTATTATTGGTGTAGGACCCCACAGGGCTCTCAAAAGCTGGAATGGTAATATGCCATAGGAATAAAAAAAAATGCATAGGAGAAAGGTAAGGGAAATGCAGCAAGTGTCCCAGCAACTTCAGCAGCAGATAGGGAGTGTCAGTTTGTCCTGATATCAATACATACGAATCTTCATTGTAGCATTTTGTCACCCAAAAAAAAAAAAAAACAGGAAGCTCTAAATTGACCAATCTGCTGTGCAATTTACAAATCCTTAATAATAGCAGGAAGACTACAGAATACAAAGATGGTGCAGAGGTGGTACACATGAGTCTATTAAAAAACCAAAACTCTGTCTAATGTGAAAACATTAAAATTGTTCTTTTGAAAGATTAACCTGTAATTGAAATATTCAAGAATATTTCTGTTTAGCACTTCTAAACATGAAATTACACATTCTGCTAAGATCAGTTGAAAAACCAATCCCAATTACCCCCAGTCTCCAAAAACAGAGAAATAATAAAATGTTTTATTTTCATTGTGGTTCTTTCTAAATGGAAGATGAGACCTTTTTTTAATTATTATTTTATTTTATATTTGCAAATTACAAACTGGCTCTGCAAAGACCACAGGGAAAACTAAAGCACCAAACTAATCTAAGTTAGACATCTGGAAAGGTCTGAACCTGAATCATCATTTCCAAAGCACAGAGTGAAGTACAACGAAGATTTAGAGATTTGTGATACCCCAGAGTTTCTTCCCTGACACTCCAGTTAATGCAAAGAAGGTTAAAACTATTCCCAGTCTGTCAGTATTTTGGGGACCCCTGCCATTTATCTTTGCTTTCTCTCTTACTCATTATGCCAACACCTGTTGCCTTGCAAAAAGCAATCTACTAATAACTTTACAGACTCCATGTGACCTTTGAGCATAGAATTTTGTGCTTCTGGAAAATGAGCTTTTTTTTCATCTTCAATGGAAATTAAGAGAGTGAGTTGATTTGTAGTAACTGCCAGGAGAATCTATTTTTGTTCTTAAGAGCTATTTTTTGCCACTATGTCACTTGATAATAAAGCAATCATGAATCATGGGCATGTATGAGAAGAACTATGGTTTTCTGCAACCATTGGAACCACTGGGAAGGAAATCTTTTATCTTCTTAATTAAGCATGGAGTGAATAAAATCCCCTAACATTTCAGATCCTTGTGGGTCCTTTCCAACTCAGAATATTCTGTGATTCTGTGAATCTGTAAAAGCCTCTTTTCTTATCAACACACCAGCAGAGACCACCCACTGCTCAGCAGAAGGAACCAGCCCATGAAAACAGCCATGCAAAGCAAAAGGGGGCATTACACAACTTTCATTTGTTAGATGCCACAATACCTGTTGGAGAGAGGTATTTCAATTACGATACACACCCTGGCAATGAAAGCATGAGCCACCACAAAAGAAAATAAATGCTTTTGGTGAAATAAGGAATCACAACATCTGAACAGTTCTGAAGTTGGTAAATATCAACCAGTTCTGTGAGCCTGCAAGTGCAGAAAACACCCTTGGACTTCAACAATGGAACAATTAACTTGTTGTCACTAGGCAAGCATGCAGGTTACATTTTTTTTAAATGTTCTGAGATTGATTTTTGTTTTTCTTTCAGTGCTAAATCATAATGTGCCAATATTTCTAATAGATTGTTGAAGGACAAAAATGGGGCACAGCCAGACCTTAGGCAAGTGTACTCCATCCTTAATGATGAAGAAATGTAAAGGGAAGAGAAAAGGAAATGCACAAAATTTTTGCACAAAATTCCAAATACTTGGAATTTGGGTATAGAACATTTTTTTTTTAGATAAAAACAAGGCTAAACGATCAGGTATTTTTCAAGCCCTGTAGTTTGCACTGTGGCTGTGGTTTGAATGCATTTATGTAGAGCAGACAGTGGGCCACTGCATTGTGTGTTCCCCAGGGAACTAAAAATTACTCAGAAATCTTACTATTAATTTCATTTCTTCTCTCATTTTCAAATGGAGTCAGAATTCAAAAACTGGGAAAACTGTCATTCAGGAAGTCTAGACTAAAATGCAGGAGGACCTGTGACTCCAGCCAGACATGCACCACATTGAGCTGAGTGTCCAAGTACACCACTTGCTGCGTCCAGGGTGAGTTCTGAGCAACAGGAATGCCATGAGCTCAGCTTCCACCTCCAAAAAGGCAATGTATCAGGGAAACAGCATGTCTCAGCTCCATGGGAAGCTGAGGTCTCCCCTCACATGGTTTCACCATTGAATGAAGCAAACTTCACAAGTCAGTATCTGTTTCTCAAGGTGCCGAAACTTTCTGTCCCTCCCTCCCCTTTCAGCAGATCATTTGCATCTGTCAGACACTGGAGTTGTAAAGCAACATTAAAAACTTGCAGAATGCCAAAAATTTCTTACCATAGCCAAAGGGAGGACTCCTACCAGCTCCTTCTGGCTTACATAGATCTTGGAGATTCCTAGATCAGACGTGGTATCTCCAGGATATTCCACCTGCCATGTGATGAGCCGGGTCTCAGGTAGGTCAGTTAGGTCTTCAATTTCAAAATCAATCTGCATGATTTCAGCAGAAGGACCATCAGCACTGCAAGAAAGAAAGGAAAAGAAATGTTCCATTCATATAACTGATAAGCCAGCAATATAATTGCTTTTATATTAATAAAACACTGGATTAAGGCTCCTCCAAAGAGAGGATTGGGTGAGATGATGGATTTAATAATGAATTAATCATTAGCACTTGTCTTAAGATTTTTGGGTATCTCCCACGAATTCAAGTGGCTTAGTTACACTCTGTGGCATGGATCACTAAGCACTGCTCCATTTTACAGGTGGAGAAACCAAAATGAAGGTAAAGGAAAAGCTAAAACTACAGCCTAAACTGACTTTGAGGCTCTCCCTCTAACAAGCACATTTTATTTCCTCCCTGGTAAAGCAGCACATGGACAAATCTAAAGGGAATCACTCCTTGAAATGGGAAACCATTGCATCAAAAGTATTTTCTGCTTTTAAAAAGAGAGGCATGGAAGAAAGGTCAAAGCTCAGGATGGGGTCCTTGAACAAGGGCAGCAGGGAGCAGAGGACTGGAAAATTTGGAATTAATTTTTGGTTATACTGCTACCTTGCTGAGAATGCCTGTGTGAAGCTCCTTTTGTCCTTTGCTAAACTAGGACTTACAGATAATTGAGCTTGTTGTGAGAGAGGAGAGTTACAAAACTGGATTATTCAATATTGGCCAATCCTGCTAGGATCCTCAAGTGAAAACTACGAGAGAAGAACAAAGAGTTACTAGATATGGTACTCTGGCAACACTGGGGGTACTGGCACCTTACCCATGCTACTTGGCCTTTACATGCTGTCCTTCCTGAGGTTACATGATTCGTGTAAGTGAATGCCATAAAGCAGAAATGTGAAGAGGGAAAACTGGAAAATGACACTGATGCCATTCCCACAAAGCTTGTTATAAACCCAGCTACTGTATGGAAAGCAGTGCAGTGAAGTTTCTATTGTGTATCTTGGCAAGGTGAGCTCCTTAGGCCAGTAGCACTGAGACAAGAAAAAACACTCATATTACTGTAAAGTTGCTGAGGAATGAAGACTCTCTTAGCAGTGCAGAAATACAGGGGGCACCGGGAATGTGAGTGCTTTACTTCTGAGGCACTGAATGATGAACTGATCTTCTCTGTTTGTGTGGAGGGGAAAGGAAAGAGTGGAATTTCTTTCCATGGTATAATCCTCAAGGAGAGAAAGACTGGTACAGCACTGAAGTGTCACAAAGCATTTATGTTGGAGAGTACAAGTAGAAAAGGGGAAACATTTCAGCAGTTGGTTAGAGAATCCTAGAATGCACTCAAACCTCAGCAGGTTTTCCCAGCTGATGTGGAAAAAGAGCTAAAACTAAGCAAAAAGTTTTATGAAGACTAATTATGACAACAGCCCCAGTTTGGAACTCTTCCAAAATACTCAGAGATTTCTATCATTCTGGCTAAATCCAGTGATTTATCCAAAGCTACTGCTTGAAGAGGTTAATCTGATCATTTTAAGGTCTGGATTTTTATGGATGCATTGAGTTCTTTCTCTCCTAGATGGAATTTAAAACAAGCCTCTATGTTTTCAAAATGGAACACATTGTATTCAATTTCTCATTTCTTCATGTCAGGAATAAAAAGAGCACTATTTCTAAGCTAGCACTGAATGCAGTCTTATTTCATGCTGACCTAGGTAGGATCAGAAAGCTGCTTTATGCAGCTGTGACTATTGAATCTCAGTTGCCTTAATTGTATGAGCAGGAACAGGCAATGCATTGCCTATAAATACCTGGCAGTGAGCCTGGTTTGTACAGTATGTTCTATCACAGTTTCTGTGTTTAAAGAGATAATTGAATCTTCATACAATAAACCTTGCATTTGTGATTCTATTCTGGGTGCCTTTTTGCATTATTGCCTTGGTGTCTGCTCCTCCCAGTTGCCAGCTCTGCAGAACTGGTGCTGCCACCAGGATGTGTCCTGTAACAGCAGTGAGGGGACTGCAGGGCACAGTGCCACAAAACAACCAAAAGACTGTCAAAAAAGGTAAAAAGCTTAATCTTTTCCAGGTATGTTGGAGATTAGGAGAAAAGGAGTAAAGTGATTAGGACAGATTAAAACTAAGGAGAGAGTGGAAAAGATATGGAGAGAGAAGTGGAGCACAGTCCTTATATTCGTAAACTATAGCTCCCATATGGCACAACTACAGAAACCCCAAAGTGGAAATATTTCTTTTAATTTCTCCTTCAAAGCACGTATTTTACTGAAGCATCTCTTGCAGGGGGGAAAAAAATCCACTTTGCTACCAAATGCAATTTTCACAGAAATTATTTGAACTAGTTCCTCTTAGAAATACTAAACACCTCCAAAAGACAAGATTACAAAGCACCACAAAAAAATCAATACGAATGTCATTACTGCTACTAAAGATGTATTAAAAAATGCGAAAGTACTGCATGACCTATGATCAGACCCAGGCTGTTAGCACCAGGTCAGGAACTTTTGTTTAATTACTTTACTCATCACTTCCTATGACAATTCCCCCATGTGCAAGTCCCATGGGTCTGTGTCCCAAATTTACAGCCTTCCTAAGAAGTATTCAGCAATTTAAATCTTTCAACAGAGAAATAAGCCAAAAAGTCAGCTTTCAGAAAATACAGGTAAAAAACATAAATAGAGACACTTGGACAAACAATATTCATCTGCGGAGTTTAGTCACATAAACATATTTGTGGCTTACTTGTTAAAGTCAAGGCTGCTTGGTACAACAAGGATATTTCTATCAGTAGTCAGCCACTGCTCCTTGAAATGATGCCCTGCCTAATCCTCCTCAAGGTAAACATACACTTTATGGTCACCATAATGCAACAGCACGTTGGCAATTTGTCTTTGCTAAAACTAAAACTACCATTGCTGCCAGGAGTAAAGCAACAGTGTGAGGTACAACACGGGAGGCTACACAGAAAGTTTAGGGTGGACAAACCCAAAGTTCACAACAGCAATTTAAGCTGAGTTGAAGAGTGGTCAAAGTGAAACAGTTTTTGATGCTAATTTAAAGTCAAATCCTTCACACAGGGTCTTGCTGTTTAAAGTTGAGAGTTGAACTGTAATGAAGTTCACTGTGATGCCAATAAACTCTCCTTGTGAGCAGAGCCTTGCACCATGTAGACACATTTTTAAAGGGTCTCAGCCCAATCTGTAGACAAGGAAGACAGAATAAAAAGAAAACTGCATTGGAATGGAGTAATCAGGTCTTTCCTTCTGTCAGCCAGAACAGCACAGAAAAGTTTGTACTGTATTTCTGAATCTGCCTTTCATTTCCTAGCAAGAGATCAAGAAGCTCTTACAAATTAAGAACAGGAGGAAACTGTCCTGTCTCAAGAGGAGTATTTCCTACCTCCACATGGCCATACTGCACCTGCTGCTTCTGACACATCCCTGAGTGAGGCAAAATTTTGTATTAAAAAATAACTCTTCTGCCCTTTCAACCTGGGAGTCCCTCTGACTCTGAAAGGCTGGTCCTAAAGCCCTTGTCCAATTGCTGACACGTCTGCTGTTCTGTCACTTTTCTTTAGAGGAAGAACCAGCCACTCCTCCAGGTCTCTGGAGATGGTATGCTCTGCAAGACACAGTTTTGAGGACCCTGTATATCCAAGAACAGCTGCTGGATGTTGGCAATGTTACTCAAATCAAATTCCTGATTTCATTGGCTTTGCTACAACCTTTGATCTCTGTAAAATGCTCACAACATAAGATTCATTCTGAACCCACCAAAATGACCAGCATGTAATGTTCTCATAATAAAATGTATAAAGTTTCATCACTGTCTTTAGAAGACTGTAATGGATACAAGAAGCCTAAAGCCATGAATATGAGAAATAAGATGTAATAATAGGAATGTTAATGAAAGAGCCTTTGGGGGAAGAGAGAAAGAAGGTAATTTTACTCTTTTCTACCTCCCAGGTCACCAGCACATCTCCTGCAGGGTATTGAAAAAGTCTGTGGCCTGAGATGCTGCGCAGGCCAGGGCAAGAGGTGGAACAGCAGAGCTCAGAAAAGCAAAAACTATTTCCAGAGAAAACTGGAATAACTTTCTAGCACAAGTGAAAGGAGATAGCAACACAACTGACCCCATGAGGCCTGAAGGAGTTTGTGAAAACCATTACTCTCATTTTACAGAAGAGAAAATTAAACTGAAAATTACTTTCCCATAAAAAGAGGGATAAGATGATTTCTGCAGCAAAGTGGAAAAAGGTGGCATTTCAGAAAGAAAATAATTTTTTTTGTAAAAGTAAGATCATATGCAATGTTATCATACCAGATGAAAACACCAAGTGAGCTACTGCCAGTTCTATCAGCTGGGCTGCAGAAAGGTTTGGAGACTTGCTGTCATCTGTCCTGCCACTGCACACACACAGCAATGTGTGCTAAATATTCCTTCTTCCTTGAGTGGTAGGAAATAGCATAAAAAGATATGAGATGTAGAATAAATGCATAACAAAGAGCAGTGGAAACAAAGGATTGCCATGTTGTAGCAAAGCTCCATAATTTTTTAAACATTTCATTTCTGATATAGATGATTTTTTTTTTTCAAAAAAAAGCTTCTCCTATGGTATTTTCTTCAGACCTTTACACACCTTTTCTGTTCATACCTTTTGGAATTGCAAGCCACTACTCCTAATATTATCACTAAACAGTACTTGTTTCCTAACCAAAAATGAAGAGGTCAAAGGGAAATCAAAGGACCACTAGAGAATCAGCATTTCCTTCAGAAGATTTGATTTTCTGTACCTCCTTTCCTACTGCTTAATAACTTCTCCCCAGTGCTAGAGCTTCCCTATAGGACATGGGATTTACACTTATGCTCCCCTA
>WEIV01006700.1:29637-39638 GCA_013390005.1 Calyptomena viridis
CACTGCTCTTCCTTCACTGCAATGGAAAATCCTCAACGGTACTTGGTGGAACACAAAATCACAAAAAAATGTAGGCTTAAAATAATTCCTCCAAGCAAGCAAAATGGAAAATTTGGAAGGAAACATATTCCAAACCTCATAACTAGCACGGTTCTTGGAATTCAAGTGGAGAAATCCAACCTGCAGCTGTTACAAGCATTAAAAGCAATCAAATGACATGAAGAATTAAAACACAGCACTGCCAAAATTATCACTACAGTCTATGAATATAAACAGGTTTTTAGGCATGGTTTTCCATTTGCTTTGCTCAAGCTGCTTGACTTTAGTTATGCTGTCATTGCACAGCAGGATAAGGTACAAATAAGAGCCACAGTGATTGAAGGAAATGGACAAGTTTTTTCAGAAGAACAATAGAAAAAATAAATCTGCTAGATTTCCAGAGGGTCTGAATGTGCAATACTTGAAGTAACACCAAGCAGAGCAGAAGGTAGGTTGGTGATTTTCTGAAAAAATCTGTAAGTAGGTTTAAAAGACAGAAGAAACAGAAAGTGCTAACTTTCCACAAATATTTCAAAGATTTAAGCGTCAAGGAGAGAAAATTGCTAGAGCAGGTAAGCAGGATAGTATAATTAGAAACAACAGGAAATACAGAGCAAATTCAAAGCAGAAAGACAGTGGAAGAGTTTCAAAAACAAATGGCAAACACAATAACTGGAAAGGTTTAAAATTAGGTAAGATAAAATGCTTAGAAGGAAATAATTTTTGCAGTTGCATATATGGCCACAACAAGTTCTTTTTGTCTGTGGTTGTTGTTTTTTTCCCCAAAGCTCCTTGATAAAGAAAGGATTATGCAATCCGTACATGTGAGTGTCTGGCATTCCCTCCAGTAATATTAGACTAATTTCAACAAAATTAGGCAGAAGGACAGAGGTTAAGAATTATTAAATTTTTGGAAACAGACACAGCAGAAGAGAAGGGGAAAAGTGATTAACGCTTCTGTCAGAACAGATGCAGTGCACTCCCTAAGAATCCATGTCTGCACTCATTCCTAAGCAGCAAACACATAGAAACCAGGCTGCTAACTGAAATATTCCTTAATTTTTATGGCTCCCTGATTTTATTTCAAGTTGCAGTTCCAAAGCTGACCCTTGCTCAGCAAACCACTGAAGTGAACTCCTTCAGTCTTCTGGGACTCAATCTCATAAGTTAAGCATATGTGTAAGTACTCTCCTAAATAGGAATGAATCTAAATAGTCTGCTGAGCCAGGCTCTCATTTATCAGCAAAATTGCCAGTTCAACTCAGTAAATTCACCAAATTATATATGGAGAGAATTATTCCTGACCCTTGCTCAATGCTGCATGAAAATGACCCCTGTAGGAATACAGAACCCTGGAAACAGGTCTCCCACATAATTAAGGACATGACCTACAGTTTTGCTTACAGATATCCTAACTGCATAAGGAAAGCAGCAAACCAAAGTTCATAATGTTATCATAAACAAATGAGTATTTTTCTCGCTATTAAAGCTTCTCAGAGTAGAGTACACTTGGTATCTGGTGGACTGCTTATGATTGTTAGCACAGCTAATGTAAATTTAAAATGCAATATGATTATTTTCTATACTACAGCTTCCCAGGATACACAATGAATAGCAGCAACTCCAAAACTTACGGAAAGTAAAGGAATCAACTCTTTTTCCACAGTGAAAACATGCAATAATATGAATTAATCAGATTTTTGACAATTCCAAAAGAGAACTCCCAAATATGTCTCTATCTCTTTTTTCCATGTTTAATAATTTAGAACACTTACTGTTTGTTCATAAAAGAAATACTGTATTTTGAAAAATTTGGGGAGATGTTAAAAAAAAGCAATAGAATAGTATCTAAATTTCTGATGCAGAATTTTCCAGCGCTAAGGAACAAAATATTCTAAAATATGAAACAGTCAAGGATTGATGCCAAAGTTTTTACATAAATGTGAGAAGTGAGCAGATGAATCATGTGGAGTAAAGAGGAAGTAGAAACAACTTTGAAGCCATTTGTGTAAGAAAGAGAAATGAAGAGGATTAAAGCAGTTAGTGGTTCCACAGCAGATATTTCTCCCATAGGATTAAAAAGGTGACATCTCCATCAGCACTGAGTGTAAATTAAAGTGTGCTCCTATTTTCAGAAAGTTGTATACTAAAATATGCTGATCCTTTGCTCTTCCCATCTCTTTCCTCAAATACAGCCAAATCCATAGGTGATGGAAAGAGAAACTTCCACTTTTCCTCTACTCTTGCTGAAGCTCCAGATGAAATTCACTGTCAGAACTGAATTAAGTGGATACCATGGCACTGAGTCCATTTTCAAGGAGGAATACAACAGGAGCAGCCACAGAATCATGAAATATTGCTGTTGACATAAACACTGAACTGAGAACACAGGAGATGTCTGGCCCTGTCACTCCTCTGGTGAGTGACCCTGGGCAAGCAACATTGCCACTCTTCACTATAGTTTTCTGGCACTGTGAATATGATTCAGGGCTCTCAGATTTGTCACTCGAGGCCAAAAAGAAGAGTTCAGGACTATAGTAGGATTTCCAAAGGAACAAATCTTGATCATTGAGATGTTACAAAAGCAGAACCTTTCACATTAATGGAGTAGACCTGTTTGCAGTACTTCCAGCAATGTGGAATACCCTGAAGAATGGACAGGTTTTCTATATCATACCTTCCTAGTCTCCATGAGCTGCAAAGCTTATGGTAGTGCATAATACAAGAATTAGATTTCAGAGACTGAGTTCTTTTCTAGCTTGATTATTCCACTTCACTGCATTCAAATGTGTAATAGGTCGCTTGCAACACTTGCCTTCTTGTCAGTCTTTAAAATAAAGACATTATGCCTTCCATTAGTTTGTTTTGAAGCCTTTCAAATCTGGGGACTGTTGGGTGGTTAATTCTGGTCTTCACCAATGCAGTGGCATTCCACAAGATTCAGCAGGAAAAGAGAAATGATGAAAAATAAAAGCAGTAGCTCATGATGCAGTGTTGTGGTTTTAAGTAGCCAGAGTTTTTTATTAGCTGGGAAGGCTATAAGAGAGGTTTCTTTAAGAAGCTGCTGGAAAGTTCTTAGCTCCAAGCTAGTCAAGATCAACTGCTAACGCCTCTGTGATAACACATTTAAGAAGGAGAAGAAAAAAAGGCAGGGCGGAACATCATGGCAGCTTAAGAGAGAGGAGAGTGAGAAGTTTGATTAACACCAAGGTCAGAGAGAGGAGAAAGACAAGATGCCTTAAACACTAAAATAGGGCCCCAACAACTTGTGGGGGGACCCATAGGGAGCGAAGATCCACCTGCAAACCCGTGGAAAGACTGGAAGATTTCATGCAGGAGTAGATAAGTGCTGGAAAAGAGAGGCTGTGATCCTGTGGGATGTTTGATGTCCATGTCTGGAGCAGGAGGCCTGATGGAGTCCTGTAGGCTGTGGGAAGAAGAGACCCACACTGGAGAGGACCGGTGGCTGGGGAGACCCACACTGAAGCAGCCAAGCAGCACCTGAGTGACTGCACCTATGATAAAGTGACTTACGCGACAACAATACCTGAAAAAAGCTGTTATCAGTAACAAATCCACTAAGAAGCAGTTTGTAACAGACTGTTTTTGTGGAGAAGACCCCACAAGGAAAGCTGGGGTGGGACTTTCTTCTGAGCAGCAGCAAAGACAATGTCTGACTGTAACCTCCCCACTTCCATCTTCCTGAGCTGCTGAGGGAAGGAGAAAGATCTTAAAAGGGAGGGGTGGGGGGAGAAAGGTGTCTGTAATATCTATCAAACTTCTCACTCTTAAAATATTAAGTTCTGATTTTAGTAGTAGTAGTAGTGAATACTTAATATTCCAAGTTAGAGCCTGTTTTACTTGTGAAATAGTTAATAAACAGTTGTTTGTAATCCTTATCACAAAAGTCGAGGGGTTTTTTTCCCTTCTCTGAGAAATTTTGGATGTGTGTGTGGGCTCTCTGCATTTAGCCAGAGTCAAACCAATGACCAGAGATCCAAGTTATCTGTTTAAAGAAGAAAAGATAGTAGTGCATCATTTTATAACTAGATTAGGTTAGTAGCACTAACTTAGAGCACCAGCTACACCCACTCTCCCTAAAACTACAAGAGAGGATTTTTACCTGGGCTTTGCACCCCTAGACAACACAAAGCCCCCAGTGCTGTGAATGATGTTGGCTTTATGAAGATATATATCATTTTGATCCAACTGAAGCAACCCCAGGAAGGAGTCTGTACCAATTTGATGTCCTTGCTTCCTTCAGCAGCTATCCATCACTCAGAGCCTGGCTGTAACACACAGTGACACACACAGAACAGGCAGAGCAGCAGAAAGCTTTCAAAGCATTGCAGTTCATCGTTATGATGCACAAACACAGGACACTGAATTCAGTCACAGCACAGCTTTCAACCCACTCTTTGCAACTGAAATATTTATTCAGGCACAATTACCATAAAAGATTAATATTTAAATAAAGAGTAATTTGTTTTCATTATTACTCTTATTCCTTTTTAAACAACAGTTAGGATTATAAACTCAATTAGATTATTTATTCTTAAGGCGGATCTTTAGCATTCTGCATTTATTAGTACAGACCGAAATGCTCAGCCATTGATCAAGCTCTTTTCCAGAGGGATGGCTTGAAAAAAGAAAAAAAAATCTAGCCCCTGAGCTCTGGATTTTACAGCCATTACTGTCAGTTATATACCCCACTGTGGGAGCAAAGGAAATCTTCATGCGTGCCAGCTGCAGCCTTATCTGTAAATTTTGCAGAAGTGATTGTTATTTCAAACATTGAAGGGGGGGAGATAAAAAGAGGGGGGAAAAACCTAAGTTAACCATAAAGCAACCAATTGAGATTCTAACCATATGTCTGGAGACCTTGACATATGAGTTAAATTTTTTTTCTTTGAGAATACATTTTGATAGTTATAATAGTAACCATAACACTGAGGTCTTCCTGGGCTCAATCTTAAACCACTTCATGGAGATGCAGGTCTAGCAACACGTTAAAAAACCAAGGAACACAGAAATGCAACGACTTGAACAAGATGGTTGTGGGGGAGCCCTGCAGCCTCCAGCAGAGCACAGTGCAGCACCTACACCCCTGAGCTTCTGGTGAAGGGACAGAGGGGCCAAAGCAGATAGAAGAGGCAGAAAAAGAGGTAAATCCCAGTCTCCAGCTGTATTAAATGGCAATTTTACTATTTCAATGAGGATGCAGTTTCCATGCTAATAATCTTGACTCCCTGGACTATTGTCATATCCATCAGACCATGCTACAGTGGCATTTGGGATGAAGCTTGAACTCATTGTCACCCTAAAGAAAACTAGATCTTGTGAACTGCAATTCCATCTCAGTTTTTCACATTCTGACCCAATATTCTTGAGTCATTTCCAGACATAAGCCGCACACCATCACAATTCCATACATCTCTTTTTTTCGTCTCTCCCTATACCCCAATTTATATTAATTAATTTGCAAAAGCACACAACACTTCAAACAAGAAAATACATTTTTGTCAGTTTGCCTGTCTCTTTGAAGTCTGGAAGGGGCCCACTGGAGATCAGAGCAGAAACTCTGGCATAAAGCTGAATAAAGCTGAGGTGACTTATGCCAAAGATTATCCCTTTCCCCTGCCACTAACCCTTCTCTCCTTTCCGTCTGTCTTTTCTATCAGAAGGTTTTTCTCAGATTATGCAGCAAGTTTTTGTCCAGGAGGACGAATGGATAACCAGAAACCTGAGAGCTCCTGAACTCTGCCGGATTTGTGCTAAGTCGAGTCAGCACTTCCAAATGCTGCAGGACTCACTGCAGTTGCTGGGAAACAATGGGAAGGGGCAAACTATCACCTGGATTCTTCATTCCAGAGCCTTGGATGACTCGGGTACCTCAATAACCGGGTTAACATGACAATCTCTGACACAGCTCTAATCTTCTACTCAAAGTAGAATAGATACAGCTTGAAAGGCCAGGAGGAAAAAAAAATTAATACTGCAGGCTGGCTATTGAGGTACTTGGCTGTTATCTCCTGTCTCTTGATCTCTTGGTTCATGTACTGACACAGTGATGATTCTTTCCAATGCCTCACAAACATTTCAGAAAATGCCCTTTATGCCACGTGAACATAGAATGGGAACTGTATCTAGCTTCAAGACTTGCTGTAGAATGCATAAGCCCCTCTTATTCTTCATTCCTACTTGGAATAGGTGCCATAAGATCTGTACTGAAAATAAAAGAAAAATCAATTTTCACTCCATTTCTATGAACAACTCAGATGGCCCAGAGAGCCTGATGATTTTTCTGTGCTTTTGGCTGCATCTTTCATCTATCAAGGCACAAAACCCCTTAATTTCCATTGAAATCTACAGTTCAAGTGTGCTTAACACAGCACACATACTTTTTTAAAAAACCCTAGATTTTAAGCAACTACTTCTACAAACATTAACACTGAAGACTTCTATGAATTGTATACAGAATTTGACAGATCAACATGCAGGATATTGCTTCTGATTAATACCTACACTCCCATTCCATGTGTGGTTAGTAGTAACTACTACAGCTCATTAAGATAAGCAAATACCTTTTCTCTAAATAAGGAGTGGGAAATCTATATCCACTCTGCTCAGTTCTAAATACAGTCAGCACTGAGGAAACAGCACATTAGGACTGAGACCAACCTACTGAGGTGGCACTGCTACTTGGAAGGATCAAATTCTCTTTCACAGTGAGATGTGATGCTGCACAGGACAGGCAGATAGGAAGTTGACATCCTTTTCCCACTCTGCTGAAGCGTTGTTTGGGAACTTCCACAAATTTTAAGTGTATGGTGTAGAAAAGGTAGTGAAAATACAGAAGAAAATCTTGACTTCAAATGAATATTAATAACTTACACTAAATAAATAAATGCTGTTCTGATATTTTGACAGAGTAGATTATTAAAAGGAAAAAGAAGCATAGTGATGATGCAAAGTCCCCAGTGCAGCAGAAAATGCTTGTATTTGGTCACAAATTCTAGTAAAGATGATATCAGCTCCAGTAGGTTTAAACTGCTGCTGAATTCAGCATCAGAAACACATTAAAAAGGGATTAAGATACAGCGCATGAACTGAATGGCTTTCAGAACATTAGGACCTTCAGAGGACAATTTTTCAATGTTTCACACAATTTTAAGGAGCAATTTGTGCAGTGAAAGATGAGAGACACTGTTAGGCAACTGTTACAACTATCACTTATCAATATGTGAATAAATTAGAATATAAGATAGTAAAAGGAGATCTGAACATTTAGAAGAATACACTGTTTTAAATAGTGTGGTAGAAATACCATAAAGGTCAGCATAATTCTTACAGTATTTTGAACTTCCATCTGTGTCTTTTAATTTTGAGGATGAACCTAGGACATGTTTTCAGACCCTGTTTCATGTGGTAGGCATTCTGTTCACCACAGATTAATTCCTGTCCCAAGCCTTCCAGCTGGGTGGCCCTTCCTCAGAGCTAAATTGAGATTACAATTGTTGAGATTTCTGTTCTTTGTTCCTTTTACAACACGTGAAGTATTAAACCATTGCACAAAAACCTAGAAATACCCCCGAATTCTTCTGGAATGGTAAAATGTTAGCCCTAGCCTGAGGTGTCAAAAGAAACAACATATTCAGAGGTGCAGATGAAAAAGAAATTCATCTAAAAAGGATAAATTATATATAAGAACTTTGATAGTTCTCATGTCTGAGGAGTGGAGCTGACTTAAGCAATCTTGTTTCATCTAGGACCCAGGGCTACATTTCTACCGAAACCCCTGAGGGTAAGTATTCCATCTGATAAGTCACTCCATCCTCCATCCTTTTGTCTTTAACCCTTGTTTAACCTTGGGGCGAGCTTAGACCAAGCCCTTGCAAAGTGCATTTCTTCTCCTGAGTTCAGGGACAGCACACACCTACTGTCCTCTGAGGCTGCCACTGCTCTGGACACAGTTGGCACGTCTTAAAGCACTGGATTACACAGGCTGCTCATAAATAAGATCTGTAGTGTTCCAACTTATTTTCTGTGGTAGTCCTGGTGAGACGGGAGCCTGGTAGGCTGACTGTAAGCTGAAGAAAGACAGTTCATGGTATATGACCTACTTTTGTACAGCCACAGCCTGGCAGATGCTCAAGGCACAGTGTCCAGTGTCCTTCCTGCTTCCTTGTACATTCACCACAGGCTACAAGATCCAACACTGTTGCAAAGTGTCAGCTGCTGCCCGAAGAGCTTGCAGTATAACTAAGTTTTTGGACTGTAGGAAGATTGTGGGAGACAAGAATATACACTCTGGGTTGGTGATAGGGCACACAACAGGTGGTCCTTGCAGGTAAGCTTTACTCATCAGAATCCATTTGCTCCTGAGGAGGACAACAGCAGTGCTCTTTCAAAATCCAAAACCAACCCAAGACCTCTGCAGTGAGGATGCCAATCTCTTCTACTCAGTGAAATCTCTACTACAGCAAACAGGGTGACTAGAGGCTGCCCAGCACATAAAGCCACAACCAGGTAAACCTGCTTTGGAGAGGAGTTCTTATGGTGCTACAGATAGTCAAAAGACGTTCCAGAACTGAACAGGAAAGTGTTCCTGACAGGACCAATGTACTCAAGTGGTTTCTTTGGCCTCTAGGACTGACTGTGCAGCAGCACAGACTGTATTCATGATGGAGAAGCTGCTGAGAGACAGCACTGATTTTTAGTGACACTGAGAGCAAGGATGCGCAGATACGAATTTGGGATCCAGCTTTATTAAATCTTCTTGTCCCATGCCTACCTCAAATATTTATCTTGACAAAACAAAAAACATCTCCAAGTCATTTCTGCTATGGGGGCTGGTGTAGCTAAACCACAAAGCAAGCTCATCACACAGCCCCAATCTATACTGACCTACCCTGTCTTCAGCAAAGCCCTTTTAAAAGACTGTTCTCCTACGCTGAGAAACAATATGACTCAGCTTGTGTATATAAACTCTGTACCAATTCTCTCCTTTCCCACTAAGTCGTATTCAGTTGTCAGTCTAAGTTTCAATCTGTGACATCTGCATGGAGTATTTTTTAATGTTTTTAATGTAGATAAATAAAAGTAGATAAATAACAATATCTGGATCTTATTTTAAATTATGACCTTAAGGTGAAATAACATCCTCCAGCTATGCAACTTCTGAAAGCACCACTTGCACAGTCAAGTCTAAAGAAAGAATGGCTTACATATATTCGTATATGAACGTACATCTTCGAATTCACTGTTTTATATAATTCAATGCTAAGGAATACTGTGGAATTCACTGACTTTCTTGCCTTTGCTTTTCTATTTTCCTCTTGAAAATGACACCGTTGCTAAATCTTTCAGGTAAAAAGAAATGTTACTTGTTTCAGTTGCAAGGCTTAATTTTTGTGTGCTCTTACCTTCCCAAGAGCCATTGCAAAACTCTTGGAGGCATTTCAATCCCCTTCAGAGCTGCTGCTACAGCTGAGAGTTAAATCTGAATGCCTTTATAATAGTGCCTGTGGGTTCACAGAAGAAATTCTGCTGCGGGCCTTGAGGGCCATATGACTGCTACATGCTTGTGTGTTCTCTTTCCTGTACCTAATATTTTGTTGACTCACAAAGAATCGGAGGAGGAAAAAAAAAAAAGCCTTATAATTTATAGGAAATGTATATATTACGTGTTGCTAGGAGGAAATGTCAAGAGAGAAAAAATAAATGCGTTCCGACAATTGCTAGTCATTTTGTGCCAGCAGCTAAACAATATGAGAGCTCTGCTTTCCCTCCCTCAGCACAAGAGCACACTGGAGATGAATCACTCCACTGAATTAGCATGTTGGCTCATGCATATTTGGTAACCTGTTCACTTGTTTGCAACAAGCTCTTGCAAGATTTGCCCCAGGTGTTGATAGGTGCCAAACCTCAGTGAAGCACAGACACCTATATAGTGCTCCATG
>WEIV01006702.1:2177-16815 GCA_013390005.1 Calyptomena viridis
CCAAATTCTGGTGACCACATAGGTATTCCAAGACACTCTTCTACAAGTAGCTCAGCTGATCTGGTCATCAAGAATAGTAAGGCGTAAGAAGACATTCAAAAATTACAGGCAAGGATATATTGGAAATACGTGTAACTACTTGTTGGCTTGCTTCGAGGAGTAGCTGCTTAGACTGTGGAGTCAAAATGAGCATTTGGATGATCTAACAGTTCACAGAGCACAGATAATAAATCTTCAACTAGTAATTCACTCACTAAGTCCATTTAGGAAGGCAGTATTTTGTAGTTAAAACTTGTTATGACAGGGAACTTTCCATACTTTATAGGCTTCTATGCACCTAATTAGCAAGTGAGGGGTGGGGAAAACAACCAAGTCTTAATTTTCCAGCCTCATTTTTCAGCTGTCAGAAGTTACAGTTTTCTTCTATAAACTGAAAAATGCTGACAGTATAAATGAGTGGATCAGATTTGCTAGTCTTGTAGATGGGTGCAATTCCATTGAAATTAATACAGTGCCGTAAAAATTGCCTGGAAGTATCATTACACTCCTAAGGTTTTGGTATGCAATTTGGAAATATGATATTACCATTGGGTTCATGTAAATGATTAATTTTATTTGCATCTCTTCAATCTTTTTGCCACCTCATTCCTGTAATTGCAACTGAAACCGTCAATAAAAATATTTATATGGTTAAGAAGGTAATTTACCAGTTTGAGGAGAGCTTATTGTAAGAAAACTAGCTTAAGCTGAGAGAAGTCTTTATCCTACTCTAGTCAACACTCAGAATAATAACTTGAAAAATAATATTAGAAGTCTGAGACAATCTATGATTGATAGTAAAAATATGGCTAGAATAGTATCAGTTTTCTACAGAAACAAAGACAGTTTTTTAAAATATGTTCCAGCTTTCCAGTCATCAACACAGATAATTTGACTGTCTTCTTTCTGAGCTAATCCTGACATTTTTTTACCCCAGTCAACCAAGTGTTACAGCTACTGAAAGTTCTCTTTGGCCTCACACAGATCAAATTAACTCTGTGAGATTTGACATAATGGAAGTTGAGGAGAGCATTCTCTGCCAGCATTAGACTAGCCTAGAGGAAAGCATAAACACATTTGCTAGCCAGGTTGTCAGCCATGTAAGTAAGAATTGAGATACCTTTCGGGAAATCTTCAAAGCTGTAATATTGAAGACCCAGAAGCTGATTTGTCAAAATAAATGGGACATATAAACCAGGTAATGAAGACATAAACCAAAATTCAAGCTGTACATCAGTGATGTGGTGTTTTCACTTCTCCCCAAACTACTTTTTTCACCTCTTCAGTTTCAGAAAGACTAGAGATAAAATAACCTGACAAAAAGTGCCCAGAAACAAATGTTTGTAAAGAAGAAAGAAATCAACAGGTATTGTCTATGTGGTGTCTATGTCTTTCAGAGGCAGCTTCCCCTAGATGCTGTTTCTGCTCTAACAATAGAATAAAGACAATTCCATCACAGTATTTTCTTCATTTACAATCTCTTTGTTCATACAAACTTCAGTTCTTATCTTCATTCTTTTGTTCGTATTTACCTCAGTGAAAGTAAATCCTTTTGAACATGAAACCTGCAAACAAAGGAAAGGAGAGAATTAAGAATCCTGCAAGAAGAATTATAAAGTAATAGTTGTATAGAAGTGACTAGAGTCCCTTACTGTAAATTATCAGAAATCCATTGATACAAGAGCATCATTGCAACAGATTGTGCATAATTTTTCCAGCAAACTTTACTTATTGTAGTTGTTATGTTTGGGGATTTTTTAAATCCAGTATTGATAAAATTGGCATGAGTTTGACACTTTCTGCTTATTTTTCCTTATAAAACAGATCAACTATCCATATGTCTACATAAGTTTTATTCATTATACATATTGTTTTATTCCTGTAATATGTTGCTTTGCCTAGAAAAAAATATGCCAGTTGCATGAGAAGTGGCTTATGGGATAGGATGTCCTGACCCAAGATAGTTCAGACATTGCAGTTCCTGATTACTTAAAGTTTTGCCAGACCCTGCTTTTGTAATATCTTGTAGCACTACTTAATATTGTGTGTATATAAATAAAATATTTAAAATTTTGGTAAGTGCGTGCTACTTTTTCTGACATTGTGGGGCATGTGAATTGGGCCTTTTTTGAATATTTGATCATTTAATATATTGATTTTGGAAGAATTGTATCTAAATGTTCTGGTTTGGGGATGTCCAAACCATGGCCTTACCCAAATATCCAATGTGTTAGATTTGTTACGAGCAAGCATGAAATAAAGACCTCCATTTTAGGGTCTGAGGAATGGACTCAGTATTTCCTGATGTTTAGGCCCTGAGGGATAGCCTAGAAGATCTGATGATGTTCCTTCTTATCTTCTTTTCTGTTTTTCTGGAATAGTCTCTTTTTTCTATCTTTTTTTGTTCCTTTCCACGCAGCCTTTTTACATACAGTAAAAACTTTTTTGTCTTTTTCATTTGAATATTCCTATAAAAAAGTGGACTTGTATTTTTTTCTACCTCTGTTTTTATTTTCTATTGAGCTTCTTATTGTTAAGAAAGGTCCTATGACAGTCTCTACCTGTCTCTGAGGTATAGTTATATTTTTCTTTGTTCTATTTCTACTGTATTGCTTTTTTGGTGGGTGAAATCATATTCTTACGTGTGATATTGAAAGTCAGGATGCACCAGTGATTTAGATAATAACATTATGGCTTTAATAGTGTCTGTATTTCCTTCCTAACACAACCTATGTGATATCAGGATTTTTAGGTACTGGCTGAATATTGAAGAAATGTTTTTATTCAGTTCTGCTTGATGACTCCATTTTTTTTTCCCCACCAGGATTTTATAACTAATTCAGAAGTTATCAGTGCATATAAGTAGTTTAAATTGTTCTTTCCAGTGTGTGCTACCTTGCACTTTTCTGCATTCAATTTAGTATGATTATCATAATATCCAGTTGCTTTGTTATAATAGGTCCTGGTGGAGCTCTTCAGAATCACAAGCCCAAAGGTTCCTGAGCATTTCATCCTGCTGCCTTTCCTGCCAGTACAGTAAAATGCAACACTTTAGCAGGAGTTAGGAGATCAACATGCTACCCCAATGGGAAAATCTGATGCAAGCAAATAGAAATAAAACCAGTAGGTCTACACATACATTATCATTATAAAAAGCACATTTCTCTTATTAAAACGCGACCTTTTTTCCCACGGGTTTTTAAATTATGCCTAATATAACCCTTTATTTTTAGATGAGCTTTAGTTGACAATTCAAAAGGATAAGACACCATGGAAAATTGATGTTTTTCTAAATGACATTGTAAAAATCTCTTCCATAAGAATATAGCCACAACCAGCACTAAAATATAATTATGTATTTGAATAATAATATGTACTTTCAGGGACAAAATACAAGACAAAATGTTCATAAATTTTAGAAAGACCCTCTAAATAGGCCCTATAAATACAAAGAGATGCAAAATATTTCTAGACTACGACAGTATTGAATGATTTCTGGCTTAGTGGATCAATCTTGATTCATTTGCAGCATATTTGAAATATCTGTAGTACTACATCAAATCCCTTATTGCTCTTGGCATTTGATGGTTTTCTAACTAGTTAGAAAAGAAGACCTTTTAAAATTTTACTTACTTGCACTTATTTGGCAGTGCTTCTGATCTCATTAAGCTTTTACCTAATGCTACAAAAATATTCTATTTTAAAGTTTTGAATTAAACAATTTTCCAAGGTTGTTGGGTTTTGGTTTAGTTTGTATTGTTTTGTTTTCCCCAGGCAAATGTTTGGTTTCCACTGTAAATTGAATATGTTCTGGGTTTTTTTTCTGTTGTTCTTGCTTACCCCATGTTCCAATCTGTTGACTGATTCAAGAAAATCTTGAAAACTTTTTAAACAATTCCTTGAAATATGTGTTGCTATATTCAGGACGAGTTATTTCTAACATGAAAAATAAAATGCACCCAAACTCAGGGCTTTATTAAATACTGGTTTTAAGTTGAGATTCCGGTCAATTTACTTCTTCCCATGCAAGACTATCTATTGTTTAATAAAGTTAAACTTGGCATTAACAGACTTTTCTGGGAATTTAGGGTCACAGGGAGCTACGTGTGTCAGTAAGGCCATTGTTACTCTTTTCCTACTTATGCATTCAATATTAGATTAGTAATGAAATTTTATACTTGATTTTAGTAATATTTTCATTACTTAATTATACATAAAATCAAATCTCAGAGGTTTTTTTGTCTGTGGAGTCATGAATCTCCCATCACATCCATATTTATCACTTGCACAAGAAGATTAGGTTCAAATGCTTATGTGGTATGTGTTGCATGTAAAAAGGAATAGAAGAAGCTAGAAATTAAATCAAAATGCTGTTAATTGCTAATAAATGCAGGATGCGCAGCTGGAATGAAGTTTTGTTGTTGTAGGTAGAGCCAAGATTCATGTTATTTAGATGTTTAACAGTATCTGTAAACCTTTTTATATTCCTTCTAATTTCGGTGATTCAAAATGTGGAGTTAGAAAATGAAAAATCCAGATCGATGCCCTATCCTCCCTATCCTCACCCTGGAGACAGCAATAACATGAAGCTGTGGGAAAATACTGCATTTCACAGAATCTTGCTGTTTATATGAGTTATTCATTCACTTCAAATATATGTGAGGAATATTCTATGGAAATGAATTTGGAGTGTTTCTTACTCCAAATGCTGGCTATCCTCTTACAAATGTTATCAAGATGTAGACTGAGAACAATATAATCTTTCAGACTGTCAGAGAGATGAGAATTTCACAGAGCACAAACACATTCCCTCTCAAAAATCCATGCAAGATGCCAGTCAATTCTTTCCGTAAAATAACCATCTGCTTGCCCATTGTAAACAGAGAACCAAGCCATAGTTCACAAGTGCATAATAGATGGAAATATTTTTCTTTACTATTTTAAATAACAGCACCATGGGAACTCTGTTCTCTCTTTTATGATTAAAACATTTCTACAAAGGGAGTTAGAGATTGAAATCTATTCATTATGGAAACTATTTTCATGTTATTGGAGCTTTTATGAAAGATTCCAAGTTTCCACACCATTTATTAGGCAATAACATCACAAGAGAGAAACCCCAGGAATATTTTAGATTAGAGGAAACCTAATAAGGACTTTCAGAACTGGGGTGAACAGGATTTGAAAATATTTCAAAAAAATCTAATCATGGTTTTAGAAACAGGGAATAATCCCCCTGCCCCACCCTCCCTTGCTATCCACTTGGACCAATGTCATATCTTTGCAATTAAATCCAAATTATTATCAGTCACATAGTGACTTTCCATTTGGTAATGGCAAACAACAAGGATGTTGGAGCAATAGTCATCATAAGGATTCACTGAACTGGAAAATGCAGTTTTGACTATAAACTCCAAATCATTTAAAACCTATGGTGATGTGATGATGGGCTTTGCTGGCTTTTTATGGAGAGACATTTAAAACTGTCATCTGCTTAACAGTAATTTTGCTGGAAGATACAGCAACTGAACAATGTGAAAACATCCAAGGGTAAAAGGAGATAAAAGTATGGTTTATTTTACTTTTGATTGCCCTGTAAGAAGGTCAAATGTAGACCCATGACCCGCTGGGTGAAAAGCCCACCTCTTTTCCAGGGGAAAGTGATGAACTTTTCTTTCTGTTCCTAACATACCAAACTCCAGAAAGAAAACTGTGCTTTTCTTTTTCATTTTTTCAGGAAGCTTCTCACTTGGTTTTTGGTTTGTTTTTTTGTTTGGTGGTTTGTTTCTTTTTGATGGGGGGGGAGGTTGTGGGCTTGTTTGTGTGTTTGTTCAGGGGTTTTTGTTGTTATTGTTTTGTGGTTTTTTAATAAACTTCAAGTGACTTCAAATCTTACAAAGGAAAAAACTGGAAATCTTTTGTACCCTGAACAAATACAGGATAGGACTGCTTTTTGACCATTATAATGCTCTTTAGTCCAAGTCCCAGTATGCTTGTGAAACCTGTCAAGCATAACTGATTTTCCAATGGTAGGCAGCTGTATATGTGGGGCTAGGAAAATACAATGCATTCTCTGAAATTGCTCAATACCCTTAATACGTGGTTACTACATCATCCTTACCTGTGTTAGTATAGCTGCCTTGTGCAAGCAGGTGATGCATTTCTTTCTTAATTTGTTCTATTTTAGTCTCCTTCTTTAAAATATCACAGTTTCCTTCAGCTCAGCAGTTGTTTTCTTGGAGAGCCACCATTAGTAATTCTTAAATAGAATGCAAATCATATGCACAGCATAGAAAAAAAATTTTATTTTATTTTATTTTAATAGGATCATAGAATATCCTGAGTTGGAAGGGACCCACGAGGATCGGCAAAGTCCAGCTCCTGGCCCTGCACAGGGCCATCCACAAGAATCACACCTGAGAGCATTGTTCAAATGTATCTTGAACTCTGTCAGGCTTGGTGCTGTGACCACTTTCCTGGGAACCTGTTCCAATTCCCAACCACCTTCTGGGTGAAGAACCTTTTTCTAATAGCCAACCTAAACCTCTCCTGGCACAACTTCAGGCCATTCCCTCAGGTTCTGGGTTCTGTCCATGGTCACCAAAGAGAAGAGATCAGTGACTGCCCTTCTGCTTCCCTTTGTGAAGAAATTGAGAATGCACTGAGGTATCCCCTCAGTTTCCTCTTCTTCAGGCTGAACAAACTAAGTTTCCTCATCCACTCCTCATACAGCTTCCCCTCCAGAACTTTCACCATCTTTGTAGCCCTCCTTTGGATGGTTTTTTTTGTTATTATTTTGGTTTTTTAATGTTATTTTTAAACAGATACTGTTTAAAGGCTTAAGATTTTCAAGTACTCATAAAGAAAGCTCAAGCACTTCTTTAATCTGCTGCCTTTGGCTTTACCTCCTGCAGTCGCTAATCTGTATTTGTATACTTTTATTTTTAGCATTTGAAAACATTACTGCTTGTGTGTGTGTGTGTGTGTAAGTGTATATATTTGTGTGTGAGAGTATATGATGAATCATTATTAACCCATACTTTCCAATTTCATTTCTTTCCTGTGATATTTTTCAAAGCCTTTACAGACAGGAGCTTCTTTTCCATTAGTATCCACCTGGTCTGGATGCTTTTATCCTTATTACAGCCTCCCATAAGCAATAAATTTCGGAGTCATCTGAAAAATGTGATGTGTGATAAAAAGATTCAGTATTTGCCCAGGCTTAGCTCAGTGGCCAGAAGGCTGCAGCCACCCAGCACAAAGCAGCGCCGTGCAGGGAGATCTGCATTAGATAAATCCTAGAAACTGTATAGTTGTGTTCACCTGAAGGAAGAGCTGTGCTAATGGCCATTGCTGAGGACACATGTATAGCATGAGACCAATAAAAATGTCAATAGAAACTCCTACAGAATTAATCCAGTCAGAATTCTGCCATTAGCAGCCAGAGTTCCCCTTCTGCTGTAACTGGTAAGTTCCTGGAACTGATCAGTAATTAGACAAATTGGCAATCTGTTTCTTCATAAGACATAACAGAGCAACGCAGACTGAAAGATAATAAAGAGATCTATTCTTTCACTGTGCATCAATATGTGCCATAGAAATCATACTTCTTACTTCAGTATTTCCTAGCACTGTATTTTATAGCATTGCTTATTTGCATTTCACCATGTTTTTTATTCATTCCCTTTGCAAAAGCCTCAGGAGAGGCTTTTCTACAGTAGTAGAATAACTTAGACTTCATTTTGCAAAATAATAATACTTTAGAAAAGAAGAATAATTTACTTGGAAGATTTTATACCTTGATATTAATCAGGGGTATATTGGTTAGTTTGCCCCTTTCCAAACACGACGATTCCTTATCACACATAATGGCTGCAACTAGTGTTGCAGTCATTTGAATTTTATATTGCTTTTATCTTTTCCCTGGTTTAACTATTCCATGCTCTGGGAGAGCCCATGAACTGAAGATATGTTCACTGCAGGGGGCAGACAAAGCTGGATGGACAGCAGGATAGTCATTAATTTAAAGTTGTATGAAACTAAGATGTATGAGAGTATGATTTTGACTTGGATGCAGAACAATGTAAGTTCACTGAACTGCATGGAGTGACTAGGTATTCATGACAATGAAGAAGAGAAAAAACAGGAATAGAAAGGGAGAGGATGAAAAGATAAAGAAAAAAAAAAAAAGCCAAGGAGGACTGGAAGGCTTTCAAAACAGATTTTGAAATTGTTAATATCTGGGCCTAGGTAGAAAGTGTGCATAGATAAATTATAAGGAAGAGGTCATTAAACACAGTGAACTTCTAGGAACTTGTAAATGCAGAAATAAAAATCAAGCTGTATTGTAAAATGTGTAACAAGTTTCATGGTGCTCCTTGCTACCTCATCTTTTGAGCCTCAGACAGAGCCCAGCACTCAGTGCTTGAGAGTTCAGAATATCACTCAAGAGTTGGCAATAAGGCTGAGAAAGTATGGTCATAAATTGATGGAAAGAAAACACAGAGCTTAAAAAGAAGGCTTTGTTGCAAAAACCTTTCATTCTGAAAGCTGTCAGAGACTAATATGGGATGGACATACTGTAAAAGCCAGGAGCCCTGAATGCAGTTCCTTTGTAGATCGTTACCTGCTTCTGTGGTAACTGCCCCTTAATGTTCTAGATCAGAGACTGCTTCTATCCTGAACCCCTGATTCTGCTCTTGCTCTTCTCAGTGGGGCACACAAAGATTTTTGGAAAGTCATCATGAATTTTCTAACTGGAACTGGATTCATAGCTCAGAGTGCAGTGCTTAAAAGGATGGAATATTTGATTCTTAGAATGGTATGTTACTGCACAATTATATCACTGAGGAACATCCATTCTACACTTTTAAGTCTCTAGTTTCCTAAATTCTCCTGAAATGGAAACAACCTCTTTATGAAACCCAGGCATCATTATGAGAAATGACTCTTTGTAAAGTTTTTTCCTAGACATCAGCACCTTTTCTGTGGCAGCTTAATTACAGAATAGCATTCTTAGTTATAACTAATTTCTTATTTAAGAATGAGGACACAGAATAAAGTCACAACAAAATAAAGATAATCTGCAGCTGGCTCATTTTTTTCTCAAGGGATAAAAATTCACAGGCTAACTAATAAACTTTATTAGAATTTCCTATTCAGTTGCTAGAAAGAAGGAAGTACTGCAAATAACTAATTGGAAAGTAGTGTGTGCGCTGGTGAGTTATTTGTCTCCATAGAACAGATCACATTTAAAAATATGGTCTTTCAGCAAAGACATGCTCCCACAATGAGCTACATTACAATGCACACTACAATGTGGTGGGTGGACAGAAAGGTCAGAAGTTAAGTTAGAGTTGTCTCATGGAAGAGCAGAATTTGCAAACATGCTCAGTGCCCTCATCCCCTAAACTCAAAATAGGTGAATATGTTCATGTCTTCCTGGAGATTTAGTCCATACTCTGAGATGTGAATTCAGTTACAGTTAGAAAACCAATAATGACTTTTCAAAAATCTTTGTGTGCCCCGCTAAGAAAAGCAAGAGCAGAATCAGGGGTTCAGGGTGGAAGCAGTCTCTGACCTAGAACATTCAGAGGAAGTTACCACAGAGGTAGGTAAGGATTTACAAAGGAGCTGCATTCAGGGCTTCTGGCTTTTACAGTATGTCCATCCCATATTAGTCACTGCTCTTTGGTAGGGTTAATCAGAGTCAGGTATAATTTTCCATTGACATCTCTGAGTCTTCTCAGATATTTCAATTCATAAGCTCTATCCTATTGATCATAATGGGCTTAAAGCCAAGTCCTTTGCTTTTCTGAATTTATATTTTCAAGCAGGAGCCAGAGAGGCAGAGCTTTCATCACTAATGTGCAGAATATAAGAATCTATGAAGAACTTTTTCCTTTCTCTTTGGGAACATTGTAGTCACGGGTGATGCAGATCTCAGAACTGTGGTATGATAATGGATGCTGTAAGTCTGTTGCAAAGTAGACACTAAACTAAAGAGAAATGATGGCTAAATGAAATTGGGCCCAAAATCCCAAAAATAACTGTAAACTATTAACAGATTATTACCTATCAAACAGATTATTTGGGATTAGACACATTCCATTAATTATATAATTCTGAAAGCTAAATATGTCCAAATGAACTTCAAACATACACTTTCAGTTGCTGAAACTTAGGAATTCTCTATCTTTATCTGAATTCTGCAGTAGAGCCCATTTCTAGAGCTGAGCCTGATCACCTCTCTGTTGCCTTTCTGAATGCTTAGCAACTTCCAGGCATTAATTGTTGATATCTTGGGGATTTTTTTATGTACCACTGTATCTAGTAGCATGCTGTTTTCTATCACAACTCGGCTGTCCTTAAAATAGTAAAATCCTAAAATATTTTATGTTACAAGAACTCTGGGAGAGCATCTAGTCTAATATGTCCCATGCCAACACCTTTCCTACACTGGGAGCGACTTGCTAACAGAAAATGTCTTTTTGGAAAACAGTTTATATACACAATTTTGGAAAAAATAACTTTGAGTACAGCCCTCAATTGGAAAGGAAGATTTGTGATGTTTTATAACATTAGTTCCAGAGCTGTTATAGAAAGAGAAATTGATTTCAAGTGAATGTGTTCACAATATCCCAAGAAAAGTGACTTTCTACTCACTTTCAAAATTTCATTGTTTTCCATCAATGTATTCTGCTGGATTTCAACTGTTATAAAATTAAACTAGTAAGTCTGACAGACAAAACCATTTTGTGAACATACATGAAAGAGATCCCTAATTTTTTAACCTGTCATGATATATTTAAAAAATGGCATATCTACAAGTTTCCGAGCTACAGATTAATTAAAGTATAAATATGAACAAGAACTATTATCCACCATCAAAAATATGAGCTATTTTATTTTCTCCTTTTGATATATTTATTAAAATGATCTGAGATGCAGACACTGTTGCTGTGTAACACTGCAATTCTCAGGAAGATATTTCGTTATTAGTTCACTAAATCTTTATGCTGTTCATTTTTTAAATGCTTTAAAACAATACAAATAAACCCCAATCTCCTGTTCCCATTTCTAAACTCTCAGAAAACTCAATAGTGGTCCAAAACAATGAGTTGATAGAAGTGGAATGCAGACTGCTCATGGTATTATCACATGAGCAGAATGAGTATTCGTGGTCTTCACATTTTCATTAGAACTGGAAGGGAGTGAGTTATTTAAAAGCTATAAACCTGTTTATAGGAAAAACCTGTACAAGGTCTATTTTCCCCTTGTATTATACCTTAAATTAGGCAGCCAGACATAGAGCTACTTTCCTCCCTCTCCCTCCTCCACCCCAGCACGAATCTTGGGACAGCTTAAATACATAAGTTGAAGTTAAAATCTTGGCTATAGAATTAGTTGGTCCCCCAGGAGATGCTGATACTAGGAGTTCTTAGCAGCATAAAGCTTTGCAAAAAGCACACAGCATTTGCAGTCTCCACACCATTCTGCTTGCTGGGTCAAGCAGAATGTCATGCAGCAGTTGTGTGTTTGTATTGCAGCAGTGACCATCTTGTGAACACAATGAAATTACTTATAAATTAGCTAATTTGGCTATTGCTGCCAAGCTTAGCACAGAATAACCCTTTAGGTGCTTATTTTGTTTCCTGGGTGCCTTTTGTGGCATGAACTGAGCTCCATGTTATTGCAGCTTTGCACTTTGAAATTTCCTGTACAGCTTATATTTAGCTAACTGATTAGTTTAAACTCTCATTTAGCGACATACCTAAGCTGTCATCAGCGTCACTGTAGTGCAGAGGTGTCCTTCTGCTTTGCACAGAGCCTATTTTGATAGGCTCATGAGATGGTGCAGAACCTTGGCATCACCCAGAATCACAGCACAGGGTTTCCCAGGAGTTATTTGCCACAACACTTGGGGACTCGGGTTGTACTGCAGAGGTGGCTTTGGAGGAGGCATGCTCTTGCAGAGTTGAACATGTGCCTTTGATTTCAAGGGTACTTACGTCTTTTGATAAATGTTGCTGTGGATCTATAACCCTTTCTGGGAGCCGTATCTGAGAATGTTTTCTTCTCTGAATAGATCTTATCCTGCAGAGTGTTATTGTGAAGTAAGTCTTCTGTAAAGATGCAGAAATCTCACATTTCAGTACCGTGTTGCAGATCTGATGATCATCTAGGGATATTGCATTTTATTCGAGGTAGGCTATGAAGTTTTCACCATTTTATGCAATCCTGCCCGTCTAAATTATGTATTCAGATAAGAGAGAAATGATCTCTTCCTTTTCTCCTCAGTAAAACCTATCATAAAATGGGTTTTGGTTGCATGAAATGTTCTCACATGAATATTCTAAGCCTACGAAAATTACTGCAAAACATTGGTTAAGCAACAGGGATTCAAAAAGTGTTTGACTGTAATTTGTAATGATTGATTCACAAAAAAATTGACAAACATTTCTGAAAATTCCAGTTGCCCTTACACTGATAATTTTTCTGTCTGAACTTGTGAAGTGTAATTTCTTTTAGAGTCTTTACATGAAGAGGGGAAAGCAATTTCTGATATAATTTTAAGGGAATGATATCAGAAAGTAATTAACCAGCATTTAAAACCTACGGTTCGGACCACAACTCTATACATCTCAAAATTTAATATGGTTTTAATTAAGGTTTTAATTTCAGAATGCATATAATTTCTTCTTGCAAATTAGCCATTATTAGTGATTCATTCTCTACATGGCATGCATTATAAATCCTGATTTTTGAGAATGGGTGATCTTGACTTTCTAGCTGCAATCTTTTCACCTTCCGCTGCATTTGCTTATTCCAGTGGGATGCTGACAACCCTCAGCTTCCTCTGTCTTTCACACAACTGAGCTCTGAGTGTACTTAGATTCTTTGATTAAAAGTTTGTTCCTTGGTTTGCTTTGTGCTCCCAAAGGCTTTTCTTCCAGGCAGCTCACATTTGTTAAAGACTCTGTGGAAAACACATGGGACAAACTTAATTGAGCAGTGCCAGTCCAGAACAGCAACGCATATGCAGTGAGAACAGGGTGCAAGACAGTTGGTATCTTGGGAATTGTAAACCATCACCAAGGCGTTCAGGGGCAGGTGCATTGGTTGGAGACAGCACAGCCTATCAAGGGATATTGCATCTCTCTTTCTAGAAACAGTGATTTTAAAGGTATGTCTTTACCCATTACAAAATACCACACTACTCTTGAACTATATACAGCATACAGTGTAGTCTTCATTCCATTGCTCATTCCAAATAGCTTGGGTTTTTTTCTATTGTATGTAACAGAAATGGGCTTTGGTTCTCTTTCTGTACTACTGAGATACATGAAGTTTTGCCATCCACTTCAGCAAAGAGCAAATTGGATTAAAAAATCCTCAACTGTGTATTACTTGCTGTATTTAGCAATATATGTAATATCTAGTGTAATAAATACCTCATTGATAACTAGCAAGTAATTTTACATGTAAATTAAAAATTAAGTATAATGTAATTATTCATCTCTGATCAAAAATATTTACATTCTTAATTGAAATAAAACTACAAGAGTGATTTTCAAAAAGCTATCATAAATACCACTTAATTTTTCTAAAAAGTAAATACCAAGTAGACAAACATATTTCCTAATAAGGTGACTCAGCAAAGAATGTTTGATCTTGGTGAAATAAATTCTTCATCTATTGCCCAAGGAACTAGAGAATGAGGATATTTAGTTTTAAATGTAAATTTTATTAAAGTTCTGTGTTTTCCCTTATGGGCTGGAATTTTTTCTCTGCGGCAAAATGTCATAGAATGTGACATATTTTATAAAAATACTTATTCTAAGTAGTTACATTAAAAACTGCAAAGCTATTTTTAATCAATATACGAATATCTTAAAAATAGGCACAATATACATAAAAAAGGAAATTAGACATCTATATGTAGGTGCATCAGGTTTTGGTGCACTTCCCCCATGTTTACAGAGAAAGAGATTTTTGCAGCATGTGCAGGAGTCCAGACTCATGAGGGAACAATAAGCAAATAGAATCCTAATTCAGACAAAAGTTTGAAGTATCCTGAATGCAAAAAAACCCATCCAATAAGCACCAGTGCTGCTGTGGATGCAGTCAAGTCACTGTTTCATTTCATAGATTTTTTTTACCTGTTTTCTGAAGAAAGATGGATTGAGAGATTGCTTTTCCTTCTTATCACAGAAAGGAGAGGTAATGGAAAAGGTTGTTTCAAGCCAGTTTTGAAGGAGAAGGAATTGGAGTTTGATGTGTTTTAGAANACCCTTTTCTCAGCTATCTTTTCTTCCATTTTCTATTTTCTATATAGTTTATTCAAAGTTAAATTCAGCAGACTATTTGCAGTACTTACAGCTTCAGCGATGTCTTTCACCTTATAGCCCCATTCACACATTCTGTTTTCAGGCTACTAGAGTTTTGGTTTGTTTCTGTCCTGCTGCTTTACTGGTAAAACCAGGAGTTGCTTGGAAGTCTATTCCATTTTCAACTGGATTTCAGAGATATTAAATAAATATTAAAGAAATACTTCTGTTCTGAATTGGAAGTTGTATCATCGCCCTGGTGATTTTAG
>WEIV01006703.1:210-12756 GCA_013390005.1 Calyptomena viridis
AGTGCAGCTGGGCCCATTAGCAGGGAGGACCTCTCCAGCTGGGTGTGGAGGTGTTAATGTCTCTCCGGATCTCTTTCCTTGTCTATTGTGGCCTGGGGTGTGAAGTGTTCTCTGGGCAGCTGTTACCAAATGATTTATTATCAACAGCCTATCAGGAATGACATAGAGGGCATAGAATATACAGTTTTTGGTTATACCCACATAGTGATAAACCAGTCCCAGCCCCTGTAACTATGACACCTGCTGTGAGTCCCTCTCAGTCAGGTGCCCACCCAGAGCAGATACAACACGGATGGAAAAAGGCAGTAATCAAAGCCCAGGAGGGGACTGGCTGCTTACCAGAAGCTTAAGGAAATTTTGAGTATATCAGAGCAGATTGTGTTGGCCTGGAAAACACAAGGACACCTCAGATGTTTGCAGATGGCTCCTGTGGAAGGACAAACAGGGCACATGTACCTGGCTGCAGGGAAAGCAGATCCCCAGCAGCATTTCACTGGAGAGGGAAAGGAGGGATGCATGAGAGGATAAAGAAGAGCTCCAGGCCCAGACATAGGTTTAGAATAAATGTAACTCCAGTATGATGACCCCAAGAACAAGGGAAATGTAGCCACATCTTATAGGCCACATTTTTCCTGAGCATGAGCAGAAGTGTTGCCCTGACTGGCTGTGACCTTATTCCCCTTGGTTGGACAAGAAGAACTTGATCTTCAGGTCATTGGACAACTAATATAAACAATATAGTCTGATATATATATCTGTAACTGCGCAAGAAGAAGGGCAGACATTTTCTGATTTCTAAGAAAGCAGACTCTCTGTCTGGCNTTTACTCTAGCATACAATGACTCATATCTTTGGGGTACCCATTTCTTTCCTATAAACAAGAGTCTAGACAAGTAACTCAGATGTAGACATCCAAAATTAGATGTCTACATTTGGACAGATGAATTCCGCCTCTAACATTCAACCAGAAATCAGCTTACAAGCTCTGCCAAAGACACCTCTGGTTGATAGCCATGATAGGGAAGAGAAACAGGGTCATTAATTCTCTTCGATGGTGCATAGCTCCCTGCACAAAACACTTAAAGCACTAGCTAAAAGATTAACCATCCTGTGAATGGCTGTGATAGCACGACTGGAGCAGCAGCAGAGACCAGTAAAAGGAGATTCATTATTGCAACTATATTTCTAACCTGTACCTACATCTAATTAATTGGTGTCAGATTCCTTTTCAATCAAAGTCACTTGGCAAAACAAAACACCAATCAAATGAGTTTGGCATGGAATCTCCTCTTGGGGTGGGTTGGTAATGGTACAGATGGGCATCTGGCCATAGGCTTTCACTCTCCCAGGCTTGAGAGGCTTCAAGAAAAGCTTGTGGCAAATCTCTTGATAATGCCAAGGGTCCTTTCTACTGTCAGCAGAGCTGATGCTGTGCTTTCTGATGTGGGGTTCTCATAAGCCCCTTGGGGTTGGGGAGAGCTGACAGGATCTTGTGAGGCTTTAGGAACCAATAATATGGACAAAATGTCAGGTCAGACCACTGGGAAGAGTTTGTTTTGACAGTTTTAAAATGTTTCTCATTTCAGCCTGTCAGTCTGATTTCCTATGGCTCATACATTCACACTGGGTGTGTCTCCCTCAACAACTTTGAACTCATTGAGCAATTTCAACCAAATTTGACAGAGATAACAGCCTCAGAGATGATTCACCTCCTCAAAGGTTCATAAAAATAAGCGTCCACATAAAGGAGAGAGATGTTATGAGTAGCTTCAACTGAACAAAAGACTGCAACATGCACTCAAGCTTGAGAATCAGCACTAGAGAGTCTACAAGGGAAAGAGCCGTTGCAGATCCCTCAGACCCCAACCCTGGGCAATTTTCCTGACCTTCTCAGGAAGCCATACATATGGCCCCAGAGTAAACAAGGCTCAGTTTAACCCAGCAGCCACCGAACCCCAGGATCATTCTCCAAGTGCTTTTGTTAACAATCAGTTGAACTTCCAGCACACAAAATGATCTCAAATTTTTAAAAGTGATTCCAATGTTGCAACTGTAGTTTCAAATGTGTAAAATCAGGATATTTATCTCACATAACTGAGTTTTGGAAAGGAAAGGTAAGCATTTTCTGATTTTAGGCATGCAATGGGAAGGCTCCCCAGCAGCTCCTGACATCACATCCCTCAGGGCAATGGTTCCTGTGCAGCATTTCCCAGGGAAGCACCATCTCTGCTGAGCCAGGGTAGGGAGCACACCACAGCCCTCACTGCTGGGCACCAGCAAGCCAATGTGCTTGCCCTCAGTGGGGATCCAGGAACCGCTGGCTGTACTTCCCACATCCCACTGAGCAGGGCAAGTTGGGAGGTTGTCACCTGGTTCTCAGTGCCACTGAGCTTCAGCTCTGCTTTGTGTCCCGCAAAGCTACACATGTGCTCAGCCAACAATTTGCAGTGACTGGAGGAGACGCCCCACAGCTCAGCTGAGGCCCTGGGGAGCCCTCTTGCTTCCCTCTGATAAGGGGTGAGCGGACAGGAGGCTGCTGGCACCACATTCACAGACTCAGGCAGGGGCCAGGGAGTCACGTGGAGAGGAGAAGCTGAAAGGGGTGCACAGCTCTCAAGTTGGCACCACAGGAGTCAAGCTAATCGGGCTCATAGGGTTGCCATGGCTGTGGATGAAAAGGAAAAGCTCTGTGTCAGCAGGAACTTTTCATGCTCTGGGCCAAGTTCTCCATGGCTCAGTTCCCAGCCAGAGCCCAATGTCTGGCTGTAAGAGCTGTGCTGCTCCTGGAGCCCAGGGATGGAAGAAGTCAACACTGAGTTACAGCTGGGTACTTCTCATACCGGGTGGCTGGGTGCCATTCCCTCTGCATGCCAAAGGGACTCACCTGCTGGAAAAGGGCACTTGAAGAGTGAGTAAAAAAATTAATCCCTTCCACAGCACCAAACAGAGCCAAGTCAAGGTTGGGAGACAGCAGAAAGCACAGCTCTGTGTCTTTCCCTCCTGACCCAAGTGGTGAGAGTGGCACCACATCCATCAGGCCAACATCAGGATTTCATTATGGGGAAACACAGGTTTATCAGCCCATACAAAACATCACAAGTTCTGGGCACAGCAGAGGCATGAGCTGTGAGAATGAGGACTGAGAGGGAGGAAATTTGCAGCATCGTCTGATTTCTGTTGTAACCTCTCAACCCTCCCTTTCCTTTCCCACACCACCCCAAGCTGTAGCACCTGCAGAAACCCCTGGACAGCTCTGCTGTCCCAGAGGAAGCAGTGGCTATAAATAGCAAGCACAGGGCTCCATCTTCCTTGGTGGCTGCTCCTCACCATAGTGCAGCAATCCAGCCCTGCACAGCCAATGCCTGGAAAATTCCTCTGGGTTGCCCCGCTGGTGACTCCCAAGCAATGAGTTTTTATTCCCTGTCTGACTTTATCACTCCCACAAGTGGCAAAAGCCAGAAAAGACCATAAATATGTGCTTGCACTGGGCTGCCACAGTTTTGGCAAAAAACCAAAATGGCATCAGAAGTAGGGGCCTGACTCTAAGGGAAGAAGCACATAAAAAGTTCCAGACATCCTGAAGTGCTCAGACAACTAAGGCAGGCTGTTGGCCACCCTGAGAAAACACAGATAAGCCAGAAACCCCCATCTCCTGCTTGCCAGAGCCCTGTGAGCTGGAGGACAACTCATCTGCTCCGCAGCCAAAGTTGTCTGCTTGCCAGAAACTCCTCACCAGCGGCAGGGGAACTGCAGCTGGAGGGGAGATGCTCTTTCAAGGCATCACCTAGATCATTTAGACACACAACAATCAGATATCAACTTATTTTAAATACATCTGTCTCTCCCTCAGCACAGCTTCTCTTGCACATTCAAGTAGCACAAGTGGTGCATCTCAGTATCTCATTTATTTTAAATGAGATTTATGTTGGTATTACAGAAACAAACCTGTTTCCCCTTCACAGCTGTAACATTAGTGGACAGAACCAAAACCCCAAAGAGTACCAGGCTCTCTCACCAGCTCTGCAGCAGTGCTGTTCCAGCCAAAGTGACAGGGGACCAAAGATGACACCTCATCCAGTCGAGCTCTTTCAGAAGAGTCCCTTGGCACAGTGCTCCCTAATACCCTCTGTTCCTAGATGGCATCACCATTTCTGATGACACATCAGGGCTGCAAAGGATCCTCTAAAACCCAAAGACGTGGGCTTTGCTCAGCCAGGGAAGCAGCTATAGAAGAATCTGCCAGTGGGGTGCAGAGCTCCCACACGTGTGCATGTGAGAGACTCTTTTTAATGGTTTCTTACACACTGTTCTGCTGATGGATGACTTACCAGGAGCTGTTAATGCAGCAATATCCCAGCCCTATTTACAGACATCTCTGCACATTTACTTTGTCACAAGTAAACTTTGCATACGGCAATAAAGCTTAAGGTAATGACTTCTTCAGCACAAAGCCAGCAATTTCCTGTCAGCTTGGTTTACAAATGGCTGACTCTGGGTTAATTTTCAACTGTGGCTCCAAAGATGGCTATGCAAAGTGAGAGTGAAGGGAGGGAGAAACTCCAGGCTGTGGTACTCTGAGGAGTGGCATCCCTTCCCTGAAGAATGAACAGGATGGGGCAAATCCACCCCATGCTCCTGTGTCCTTGCCCACAGTCACAGCATTTTGTTTTTTTCCATCAGCATAAAAGCAAGTGAATGGCAACCCCAAGTCTCAGGTTAACACCCACATGTTAATGTTATGCGTCCTTATCAAAGCCAACTTTACTCTACATAGCTGAGAAGAGAATGCTGTCACACAAGACAAGACCACAGTGGGTTTCCCCTTCAGAGGTCTTTCTGAGAGAGAGACATGGAGTCAGGCAACCTCAGCACACTTCCTACAGCATCCTGCAGCAGTGCCAGTGTGACCTGGGTGGGCACTATGACCACACTTTCACCACTGCCAGGGGCACTGCATCTCCCATGTACGGTGGGTACAGCAGTTCCAGGAGATCCCAGCAGCAGAGCAGATCATCAGCATAAGGAAATAGGGCAGGGAAGCCATAAACCAGGGAACTGGGCTGCAGATAACCTGCACACACTCACTCCAGCCATCTCACTGCCAGCATCAGGAGAAACAAAGTGGGTATTATTGCTTTCTCCTACACACATCAACCTTCACGTGCTGAAACTGGGAGCTAAACATCTCCAGCCTCCTTCTATAATTGGCACGGAGAGAGGATGTGTGAGAACAGGAGTCTATTTCAGGTGTTGTGAGTCACCTTCCAGAGATGTGGATCTTTTTTTGCAATGACCATACAGAAAGATCCGAAACAGTATAAATATGCATTGAAAGCTTGGAGCATCCTGCCCTTTAACTGGGTTATGATGTTCCTCCTTACCAAGGGTGTGAAAACACTTTGTTGCACTTAAATCTAAACCACTGCACCTAGGAGTGCTGTCAGCAGCCAACTCAGGCACAGAGGGGACAAGATGATGCTGGTGGAGTTTTTGCAAACCATCCTGGTCCAGCATTCTCATCCCAATGGAAAAGTGGAAACTGCCCTGCCCTTGACTTGCTGTGAGCCTGCCTTGATTTCCAGCACAGACATTGAATCGTGAGAAAACATCTTTGGCATCATTGAAAAGGAGGGAAAAGTCAATATATTTCCATCTGTGAAAAAAGGGTCAAAGGATCAAGAGCTCCTCTTGGATCAGTCTCCAAAAAGCAGGTCTGTATGTAATGTTTTGATTTTGAGCTGTGGCTAAGAGGTGAAGAAAATAAAGATGGGTGTATTGGGTTTCTGTGGCCAGGTTTTTGGTTCTTCAGACACTGCTGCCACATGGGTCACTTTTCCACAGGGTGCAATCCTTCAGGCAAAAGCTGCTCCAGCATGGGTCCCCCACAGGCCACAAGTCCTACCAGGAGGAATCCTGCTCCAGCATGGGCTCCTCTCCCCACAGGCNTTCTGATGACACATCAGGGCTGCAAAGGATCCTCTAAAACCCAAAGACGTGGGCTTTGCTCAGCCAGGGAAGCAGCTATAGAAGAATCTGCCAGTGGGGTGCAGAGCTCCCACACGTGTGCATGTGAGAGACTCTTTTTAATGGTTTCTTACACACTGTTCTGCTGATGGATGACTTACCAGGAGCTGTTAATGCAGCAATATCCCAGCCCTATTTACAGACATCTCTGCACATTTACTTTGTCACAAGTAAACTTTGCATACGGCAATAAAGCTTAAGGTAATGACTTCTTCAGCACAAAGCCAGCAATTTCCTGTCAGCTTGGTTTACAAATGGCTGACTCTGGGTTAATTTTCAACTGTGGCTCCAAAGATGGCTATGCAAAGTGAGAGTGAAGGGAGGGAGAAACTCCAGGCTGTGGTACTCTGAGGAGTGGCATCCCTTCCCTGAAGAATGAACAGGATGGGGCAAATCCACCCCATGCTCCTGTGTCCTTGCCCACAGTCACAGCATTTTGTTTTTTTCCATCAGCATAAAAGCAAGTGAATGGCAACCCCAAGTCTCAGGTTAACACCCACATGTTAATGTTATGCGTCCTTATCAAAGCCAACTTTACTCTACATAGCTGAGAAGAGAATGCTGTCACACAAGACAAGACCACAGTGGGTTTCCCCTTCAGAGGTCTTTCTGAGAGAGAGACATGGAGTCAGGCAACCTCAGCACACTTCCTACAGCATCCTGCAGCAGTGCCAGTGTGACCTGGGTGGGCACTATGACCACACTTTCACCACTGCCAGGGGCACTGCATCTCCCATGTACGGTGGGTACAGCAGTTCCAGGAGATCCCAGCAGCAGAGCAGATCATCAGCATAAGGAAATAGGGCAGGGAAGCCATAAACCAGGGAACTGGGCTGCAGATAACCTGCACACACTCACTCCAGCCATCTCACTGCCAGCATCAGGAGAAACAAAGTGGGTATTATTGCTTTCTCCTACACACATCAACCTTCACGTGCTGAAACTGGGAGCTAAACATCTCCAGCCTCCTTCTATAATTGGCACGGAGAGAGGATGTGTGAGAACAGGAGTCTATTTCAGGTGTTGTGAGTCACCTTCCAGAGATGTGGATCTTTTTTTGCAATGACCATACAGAAAGATCCGAAACAGTATAAATATGCATTGAAAGCTTGGAGCATCCTGCCCTTTAACTGGGTTATGATGTTCCTCCTTACCAAGGGTGTGAAAACACTTTGTTGCACTTAAATCTAAACCACTGCACCTAGGAGTGCTGTCAGCAGCCAACTCAGGCACAGAGGGGACAAGATGATGCTGGTGGAGTTTTTGCAAACCATCCTGGTCCAGCATTCTCATCCCAATGGAAAAGTGGAAACTGCCCTGCCCTTGACTTGCTGTGAGCCTGCCTTGATTTCCAGCACAGACATTGAATCGTGAGAAAACATCTTTGGCATCATTGAAAAGGAGGGAAAAGTCAATATATTTCCATCTGTGAAAAAAGGGTCAAAGGATCAAGAGCTCCTCTTGGATCAGTCTCCAAAAAGCAGGTCTGTATGTAATGTTTTGATTTTGAGCTGTGGCTAAGAGGTGAAGAAAATAAAGATGGGTGTATTGGGTTTCTGTGGCCAGGTTTTTGGTTCTTCAGACACTGCTGCCACATGGGTCACTTTTCCACAGGGTGCAATCCTTCAGGCAAAAGCTGCTCCAGCATGGGTCCCCCACAGGCCACAAGTCCTACCAGGAGGAATCCTGCTCCAGCATGGGCTCCTCTCCCCACAGGCTGCAGACCCCTGCTCCAACATGGGCCTCCTATAGGGTCACAGCCTCCCTCCAGCATCCACCTGCTTCGACATGGGCTCCTCCACGGGCTGCAGATGGATCTCTGCACCCCTGTGGTCTTCCATGGGCTGCAGAGGGACAGTCTGCTTCACCATGGTCTTCACCACAGGCTGCAGGGGAATGTCAGCTCTGGCACCTGGAGCACCTCCTCCCCCTCCTTCTCCACTCACCTTGGTGTCTTCATTGTTGTTGTTCACAACTTCTCACTCTGCTCTTCTCTAGCGGCCATCTTCATCTGCCCCCTACTTTTTTTTTTTCCTTCTTAAATATGTTATCACCGAGGCATTACTATCACTCCTGACTGGCTCAGCCTTGGCCAGCAGTGAGTCCAACCTGGAGTCGGCTGGCATTGGCTCTGCTGGAAATGGGGAAAGCTTCCAGCAGCTTCTCAAAGAAGCATCCCCCATAGGCCCCCTCTGCTACCAAAAACCTGGCAACAGAAACCCATTACATTGGGAAAAGTCATCTGCTTGATGCATTAGGGGAATGGCTGAAGTGGAGCTTGAGGTTTTCCATACTATAGTCCAAGATTTGGGGGCTTCTCATTTTCCTAGTTTTTCTGATTTTTTCCACTGAATGTCCCTCTGCCCTTTCACAACAATTTCAGACACAAAAACTGTGTCGGTTAGAGGAATCCCTTCTGTTTACAAGAGCCCAATCCTTAACCTCTTTTGCTTATCCTCATTGAGATCTCATTCCTGTTGTTTTACTTCTATCTTGAAACTCCTCAGTCTCCTGTTTCCATTATGACCTATTGTAATCGTTCCCTTTTTCCAACCTTTCCAATTCATCCCACAAGTTCCTCCTTTACCTTCCCAGCTTCCATGAAGATTCCTTCAGCCCCTTCTGTAAATACTTCAAAGCATTAAAGAATGAACTGTGCTTCAGCTCTCCATCCTCTTAAACAGCTCACTGAATATGCTTCTTGTTATTTTAAAGAATCCGTTAGAATTAAACCCCAGTAAGAAATCTGCCACCATTATGGGGGATAGCACATTAATCAAAGACACAAACTTCTCCCTAGCTGCCTGGGCAGGGCCCAGCCTGGGATTGATAAATTGCACCTGGAGGTAACTAATAAATCTGAGAAGTCATTTGCTTTTTATGAACAGAAGCAGCAGGAGATCCAGCTGCCAAAGGAATTTGGGTGGAAGGAGAGCAGCGCCTGGAGCTCCCAATGTGTTTCACTTCCCATTCCCCCACTCACTGTTGCACCTGATGTCAGCCCACAGACCCACTGCCAAGCACAGTGGGTCCCTGCTGTTGCTTGGATGGGAAATATTTAAATTAATCACTGGTTTTTTTTTCTGAGGCACGTGGCAGGAGCACAGCCAGGGCATCCATCTGCTGGTGTGGGGCCATGGGTGGTGGTGGCACAGCCAAACACAGCATTTTCCACTCTGGCAAAGGGGGAAGGATGTACTGAAGTAAAGCACTGCCCCAGGACACAGCAATGCTGCATCCTGCCAGGGCCTTGGCAAAATGGAGACACTTTCTCCATCCACACCTGCTGTGCTGGAGGAGGAATTTCACTGTTCTCAGTGTTGGTGCAGCAGAGAACCTCCTCATGAGGAGCAAGGCTGGACTCAGACACGATGTCCTGGGACTCCCCAGCTCCTGTCACCCAAATGTCAACACCTTCCCCCACACTGGGGCCTGAGCAACTGTCCCCACTCCCTACTGAGCAGGGGCTCCAGAAGGCAGTCACCACTCATGCTATAGCCTCAATACCCAGCACTGGGGACTCCGCTTTCTATCAACATTACCATGATGTGCATGTCAAATAGCTTCCCATAGGATGCTTTTCTCTCATTGCTATCAAAATCAGCATTTGAGAATTACCTCAGATATTTGGGAAACATATTCCTTGTCTTCCTTGGTTGGAAACAATTTTATGATGTCCACATCATAAAAATCTGCAAAAAATAGGATAAATCATCAATTACACATCTGGTTCCAGACCAGATGTTGTGGTGTGTTCCTGTTGTGGTGTGTGATTAGTATGTATTTCTATATTATGTATTTCTGTATTATATTGTTCTGTTACCTCCCTAAGTTGGTATGTTCTGTTATCCCCCTGCCCTTCTATGGTTTGTCTCCTCCCTTCTCATTGGCTAAACCCCCCTATAAGAACCTGTGTACCAGAAGTAGCAGTGCTTTTCTTGGTTGCCTTCCTTAAGCTTTGGACCCTCTGGGAAGCATGTGGCCCCCAGAGAGAAATAAACTTAAGATATTCTAACCAAGAAGAGTCGCCCGTACCTTCTTTGTCTTCCGTCTGCTGGCTAACCCTCGAGGGCTTGCAAGAGAGCACATACAGCTCTGCAAGCCCTTAAGCACCTCCTGGGCTGGGCCTCCCTGCAACAACGGAGGCTTTTCGCCCAGGAGATGCCCCCTCCTATCGCGTGCTCTAAGGCAGGCTAAGCCCAGGCTGAAGAAGGAGCCGGGGTAAGTGGAGGGAGCCAAGATACAATACTGCAAATGATTCTGTTCAAAAATATAGGGTCAATGAAAACCCATCTTCTATAGTACTGCCCAAAATGTCATTTCCTGTTTTCTCCAGGTCACAAGCTCTCATAGTAAGCAGCCTTTTGTACCCAGGCATTACACAGTGTTGAACACACAGCTGCTAGCAAACACACACCAACTACCTATGCTTCAGAGACCCAGAAGGGAGGATCAGACAGGATGTGATCACAGGAGAGATTATACAAGACATGGGTTAAGATGTTTCCTCCCTCCCCCTTCCTTTTCTTTTCATGTGAACATCATTAGGGCAGCCTGGAAGAGCTTTCCTGACACAAGCAGTGTTTTTTCCAGAAAACCAGGACCGTGCACAGGCACCAGGGCTCAGCTCCTGGAAAGAGAAGGAGCAGTCTGCTGGCATCCACTTGGGATCATGGGAAACAAATGCTTTTCATTGATACATTAGAGCACAATTTAGATATTGAACCTCAAATCACAAAGCTACATCACAGCCTATATTTCCTCACTGATGTCACTGCAAGAGAGGATCAGAAACATGTTTGGAAATTCAGAAGTGTTTGGGGTCAGGTGCTTTGTGCTGAGAAAGAGACAATTGTTATTCTGCTCCTGGCTCTGCTGGCCTCTCCCAAGACTCCAATTCATTAGATACCAAAAAGTATCTCTGCTATCTAAATGCCCGTTTTCAAAGCCAATCTCTCTCTGGGCAGGGAGGATGAAAGAAGAATCTCTTCTGCACCTCTCAGTACCACACCTGCGGATAAATCTGTCCCCTCTCCTGTGGCACTGTGCAATACCTGTGATTTTTATTTTCCTTTCATACAGAGGGCTGCTCTGATATTTGTTCATACAGGGGCTGTGTTCAGAGGGGGATTACTTACTGCCAATTACTACAATAAAGTTCAAGTGGAATGATGTACTAATTACCTTGTTATAGCTATTAAAGCTCTGGTGTGCAAGCACGACACTCTTCAGATCATCTGCATTCTATATGGTGATACATGAAGTATAACATGATCTGCTAAGAAGTGATTGCTGATACTGTCATAGCCTCTTTAAAAAATGTGTACATTATATAACTATATATTATATATATATATAAATATAACAATAGCTATATATATAAAGAATAGAAACTTCAAGCTCAGGGTTTGCTGGGGCATTTGCAAGCTCTCAAAAGCAGCTGCTTTCTCACTACTGAAGCAAAAGCACTTACATTGTACCAACCAAGTAGTAAGAAGAGGAGAAGAGATCTCTCATCTCTTCCCAACATTACACTGAAGGCTGCCTTACTGGCTGGCAACAGGCCAGCCCAGGCATTTCAGTGATCCCTGCCTTCCTGGAGTCTGATCCCTTGCTGAAGGATTTTGGGCATACATGTATAAGGGAAGACTGGTGAGATTTCATGCAACTCTTAGCTGTCTCTGGCATCTTTGCAGAGTGCTAATTCACCGCCTTTTAAAGGGTTTAACAGGTAGACAAAGGTGTGAACTGCTCCAGGGATTAGCGCACCGAAGAGTGCTCAACTCCGCTGGGCAGCCAGTCACCCCGAAGTAGCAGCGGTCTCGGTTTTACGAGACGCGCTCCGGGGATGAAGACGACAGCGACTCTTCCCCCAGGGTCGTCCGTCTTTGCTGCTTGAACTCTGCAGATGGTTTTTATTTCTGAGGACTCGCCACAGGATTCCCTGGTAAGTATCTTCCCCGGGGGGGGAAGGTATCCGCCGACAGAGCCCGATAGGTTTTGGCGGTCCGGAGAGGACTATTACGAGGAGCTCGTCTGCCTGGCGCAGGCGGCTCACTCGCCCCGGGAGGGACTAGCATGCCTTCCGACGCCCGGTAGGCAAAAGGGGGCAAGACACTTGATCGCCCAGGGGCTAGTCAGGGTCGTCTGCCAACGCCCGGTAGGCAAAGGTAGACAAAGACCCACTCCGTACCAGGAAGACCACCGGGGGTGGTATTTTGGGGTCGGTGCAAGCACCCGTCTCGGGGAGACGGGGTGCTAGTGGCGGGCAAAGCAGCGGGGCTGCTCTTAGAGCTCCCCTGGGCGGGAACCTGAGTTGCGGGAAAACAGGGTAGCTGGCCGGAGCGGCGGGACCCCCGGAGCATCCGTTTTTCTCGAACCGCCGGAGGGTTTTTGCTATTGGGGCACCAGAATTTCTGGTACTGACTTGCTGGGCGTGCCCCGACCCAGGATTAGCCTTCTGCTGGTTCGTTAAAACTGGGTGTTTTATCCAAGACTCAGGTTCTATTTTTGCCACACGGA
>WEIV01006704.1:1774-36143 GCA_013390005.1 Calyptomena viridis
GGGACAACTGGGTGGGCACAGAGTTAATCTGAGTGATGCTCTTCACTCATACCACTTCAGTGCTTCCTCAGCCCTCACACACTAATTTACACAATTTGACTGTGACTTCTGGAGGTAAATCCTGCGAGCATTAAACATTGCATGTGGGGTATCTCCACTGCAGTTTTCATGGGTGTGTCTCCTTCCTTCCTCTTGCTCCTGATGAAAAGTGAGAGGTAGCCATCCTCTCAGACTGGGATAGAGTATTTCAGCCTCTGCATACCTGGCTATCATTTATCTCATTGCATTTGCAACTATACCTTGATGCTCTAACAAAGCCTTGGTTTTTCAGTAATGTGTCAAAGTTATTGATGACTCCCTTTAAGCTGTTTCCATATTGAATTTGCAGTGTAAGGAAAAAAGATGCAAATCAGAACACAAAAATCTGACCATGTGTAGTTAAGTAAGGAAGGAAAACCTTGGTAAAAGCAGGATTTAAGTTGTAAATGCGTGTCAAATTAGCAAAGGCCCCTTTGAGCACATTGATTTTCCATTTGTAATTTATGCAAAAATGTATTTTAAGAACAATATTTCTATTCTTGTTACTGTGAACTAACAAACTGGAAATGGTAGATGAACTTTATTCAGTTGACTTTGAATGTTAAAGGACACATGGGGGAAAGATCTGTGGAAGATTTCCAGTTTGGGCTATAGCACATATTTTGTTAAAAGTGGGCAGAGGTCATCTTTTATGAGCGCTTGGCTCTTCTGCATAGCAATAGGAGCTTTATCTTGATCAGATAATCTATCTACAACTGCTTGGAAATTGTAGCAATGGTTCTGACATAGTGTTAGATCAGCATTGGGTCTGCTGAACAGAAGAAAAGGCAAATTATTTTTGTGCATCTCAAATGCTTATACAAGAACAAAGAAAAGGTGTTTGAACTGATCCTCTTTCATCAAGTTTTGGCTTGGTTCTTTTTCTAGAAATGTGCATAGGTTTTGTACCTATGATATATGCTTCAGAGGATTTCACTGAGAGGAAGATGGCTGAACTTTCAACCTACAGTTTTTAAGGAAATTTTGGCAACCTAATTTGTAAGTGAGATTTCGCAGTTGTACATATTACCTCTTCTGCTTGGACACTGTATCCAAGGAAGTTAGTTACTGACAAGAAATGAGGACTTAGGAACTTTCACATCTCAGCCTTTCTACAGTTTCTATTTTCTTTCAGTGATAGTTCTTCATAGCCTATATCCCTCTGAACTTCAGTGTTGATAAAGGTGGAGAAGGGTGGTTTTGAGGAATAAGCATCTTAAATGGCTTTACATGTGGATGGATCCAGCTTACTGTGTTTTCTCTGGGATTGCCAGATATTGGTGAAGAATGCTAATACTTACCCCTTAACAGTCTAAAATCTACTTACCATGCTGCCTCCAAATAGTTGGACTCCAGGTGGTTCTTCTGGTGCCAAAGTAGCGAAGTCACTAAAAGTCACATGAATAATGCTCCTTGGGAATTCATGTTATGTAGTGGTAAGATTCCTTACCCAGAAGAACATTTATATCTAGTCTGCTGTGGTCCCTTAAGACCAAAGGGAAAATCTCTTCTAACAGGGGATGGGACACACATCCCAAAAATGGTCTCTCAAACCTGTCTGTCACTGCCAGTTAAAGATTTACACAACTGCTCCCACCTTTCTAAGAAGCCTTCCTGCAGCAGCAGTAGCATGGTTTTGGCAGATTTACCTTTCTGGACCATGAATGTGAAAGCAAAGTCCCTGCTTTTACCTCAGTCAATATATAATAATCATAAAAGCCACTCAAATTATTTAATACCTAAATCACAGTGGTATATTTTATACACAGTTTTCAGCCAGATTTGTATGATGCCCTTTATTAATTTCTTTTATTTACATAAGCTTTAATTTTTAGTCTTTCTGTAGACAAAGTTCTTCCCTAGGAATTTTGTTAAAGCATAGGATAATTGCCCTTTACTTAATACATGTCACTGGGATAATGAAAATCTTTCCCCTTAGCAACAAAGCTAAGGGATATAGAAGTGGAGAAGAATGGCTACAGAAAAAAGGCTAAGTGCTCCCCAGAGAGACTCAAGGTGCCTTCCATCATATGAATACGGAATGAGCATCCCTTTTTTTAGGGACCCTTTGATCAGTCAATGCAAGACACTCTCCATCCAAGCTACTGCATCTGTATTGACCAAACAGCTTTTTTTGATGTAACAGAGAACTTGGAGATGCCCCTTCTCTGGAGCTCCTGTTGTCAATGCTGCTGCCTTTCCTGCTGAGTTATGTTCTAGTAATGAGCTTTCCCATTTTTTCCCCCTTCAGTTTACCTAGATAGTTGAACAATGCTAAATCTCACATCAGGTTCTACAATTTGCAGCCTCAAAGAATCAGAGTCTTAGTCTTGTTTTGATTTGGTTGTTTTGCTCTAGACTTGAGGATGTATTGTCAACATAGCAATAATTGGGAAGATTTTGCTTCCTTTTCAAAGTTTAGTGTCCCAAACAGTATTTTATGCCTGAAACCTCTGTGGGGTTCTAGAACATCTGAAAATGCAGCAATTACCCGTGATACAGTGAGTACTTATAATCAAATTTCATATTTCTATGCTCTCTTGATTTTTCTGTCACAGACTGACATACACTGTGGTAAAAATATGAAGTTACACCCCCCCTTTAGAGCTCTTTGGAAAGATTGGTCAGAGTGAAGTAGTGGACATGTGCTCTCTGAGCTGCTCTCGGTGTTGCTCTGGCTGCAGAGAATGCATTTGTGTGTGTGTGTGTAATTACTGCTACTCAGAAGATTCAAGTATAGTTGCAGATCTCTTGTCCCTCTTCCCTGAGCTCACAAAGGCACCCATATAGTACCCCTGGAATGCAAAACTTGGACCTCACGACCCTCCAAATATCTTGTATCTCCTTCACGCCTTGCCACCTTTAGAATTGGTTATTGCTTTGATAAGATGGTCATTATTTTCTATATGCTTCTGTCTTCTCTTCCCTGCACCTTGTGAGAGACTAAATTTTAGAAAGAATTTAGGACCTTTTGTCTCTTATTAACAAAGAGCACGTGCTCTGGTGTATAAATTATTCTTGTTGCTTAATGCATTTCCCATCTAATATGTAGTTTTAAAGCCCTTTTGCTTTGCTTAAACAAATTCTACTTTCTTAGTTCTCTTGGTAAGTCCAAGAGAATGTTTCCACTTTCATTTCTGTTTCCACTTCCCCATTTTCAGTTTCTGTAACCATCTCTTCTGCTGCTGTTTTCCAACCTTTAATTAATACCCTGTATCAAAATGACCAAGCTCTTCTTCTTTGAAGTGGCTATTTTTTTCCTCTTAATGGAGGTAATTCTTGTAGACTTCCTATTTTCCTGTGTTGCACCCAGAAAAAAAGATGTTTTGCATTGTTCACAATGGATTATATTTATTACTATTTCTTAAATATGTTCATTTTGAGAGGCTTTTTTTTTTTTTTTTTTTTTAGCACTAATGCATTTATAAACCTCATGGTGGTACACATTTATGTAATTTCATGAAACCACCTTCAGGTGGTTCACTGCCTCCCAAAGAGCCTAAATACTGATTCTGAAAGCAACATATTTTGCTCTGGGTATGAATAATGAATAGTAGCAATGTGCAAATTACTTTATACTCCTGCTTCTGAACATAAAATTTGTAGATATGGTATGAGTATATATAGACAAGACAGATCCATGGACCCACCCATTCTGTGTTCCAAATCACAGAAGTTTGATTATTACGTTACATTTGTTATCTGCAGTACTGCAGAGTGAGCTTATAAAAACCCAGCTGTCTCTGTGTGCCATAAATCAAAAGTAATGGCTAGATAATCAAAATTATGTTCCAATTCTAGAACATTCATTACTGGTGGCATTGTGTGAAGCAGATATAAAAACAAGCAGTGTGCTAGGATGATTAGAGGGAATTACACTAAAAATGTAGAATCATTACTGGTATGTTTTGACTTGAAGTTAACAAAGAGCAGTTTGCTCAGCAAGGTTATTTCAAGATAAACTGAGAAAAAAAACAAAAATGAATCTTTCAGCCTGACCTAGTCAGGAAGCAATATTCATTCAGTGCCCTATCTTTCTGAGAACTGATTTTTCCTCATTTGGGCAAAATGAAAGCAAACAAGAAAATGACCAAAAATAGTAAACCCAACCCTTAAAAACCCCTCATGGAAGGGGAGAGGCAACTTCAAAGACCTGCTCTGCTGTCATGTTTCATAACAGAAGAATTCCAAGCTATTGCCAAGTTTTTTGATCTTCCCATTTTTTTTGTGTGGCAAGAATTCACACTGACTAGAGCCCAGATAATCTGACTGCAGAATGTCTAAATCCAAACTCTGAGTTAGTTACTTTGGTGATTCCTGTTGTTTCTTATTGTTATGACTAATTAAATACTTGCTATTCCTGATAAAAGACTTTAAAGCCTAAACTACTGTTTGGGATATAAAGAGCCCTGGTTCGTGTTCAGGAACTGTACCTTGGTGGTTTATATGCTGAATGAATGCTATTTTATGCATTATTTTATAATGTTATTTTGAAAATAATAAGCTTTTCCATGGAAATCTCTGGAAAGCTCTAGATTTTATCATGATGGAAACAGATCACAAATCCTTTGCATTTATTTGCAAATTAAATTGTTTTCTGGACATTCCCACTCAGCCTTCAGCTCTTCAAAGGCAAGACTGAAATGGCAATAAGGTTTTCATATGAGATGATGACCACAAGGAAACATTTTGAGCACTAGCCTCCAGGCTTGGCCTTCGAAGGCTGGAAAGCAATCCTTTTTGCTGAATAGCAGTCCATTAGGTCAAGTTCTTATGAAAAATGTTGCCCTTTTGAAATTCAGCAGTGTCAACATATATACTGGAGCAATGCCTTACAGAACATAACTGAGAGTGGCAGAACACAAGCCTTCAAAAGTGGGTTCAGATCCAAAGCTCCTGAGTCAATCCAGATGCTCCCATTGTGGATACCCTCAAAGCAGCATTCAGCTTAGAGTAAACATTTACATCTGTAATATTCCTGAAGGCATATATGATAGTATTTGAAGCTAAACAACCTTGAATCACCAGTAATGTTTGCATGAATACATTTCGTTCAGAAAATAGAGACTGACATGACAATTCCAAGTTGTTATCAATTGTCAGTTGACTTCCTTTTGAAAAATGTCCCTTAATGCCTTCATATTTTTTTATAACTCAGTGTATTACAAAGGTGCTATGTTTGCTGAACTCTGGACCATGTTGTGATGACAGGTAACCCTGTTTAAATGAGCTTTTACAGAAATAGATTTCAGAACTAAGTATTTGAAAGAGAATTTTGATGACAATTTTGTTGGCTGATGGTCTCAAAAACCACTAGACACTTAGACTTTTAGTAGCTCTCACAGGAATGTCAGATCATCTGCAATTCTAGAGGAGACGGAAAAGATGATGCTGTGAAATTAGATTTCAGCACTGTTTTAGGCATATGTAGAGTATCAAAAAGTATATAGTAAAGTGCTGGGTCATGAGCTATTTAGTATATAAGTATTTATTGTAGGTCTGTGGGCCACCTGCATAGCGATGGTGATTTTGCAAGGGTAGGATTCATATTCAGTCTCAAATAAAACATCAGGCTTCTCTAAAGATCGTCACAAGGTTATTTATCCTCCCATCTCACAGGAATATGTTTTACTTCTGCATATTTGTGCATCTAATTGCAGGGGAGATTTTCTCCACCACTTGAAAATCCTTGCAAGTTTAAAGAGTGTAAATTTTTGTTGCTTGAATATAACACTATGTGGGATCCTGCACAAAACCAGAAACAACAAAAAAAAAACCCCAACCAACACATTTGGGAATGTCCACTTAATAAAGAGTACAATGAAATTAGAGTAGAAAGGGCAGATTATAATAGCACTTCATCTGTATAAATTTGTCCATTGCAGTCAATTAAAGAGAGATCTTCATAGCAACATCATGTTGTGATCTTTTTTAATTCTAAAAATGAGTAAAAATGGGTATAATTTTAGAACTAAAGAAGTAAGGATGGAATGGGCACTTATTATGTGATCTTGTGACACCCCTTAGTGAAAATGAAATTGCTAATGTCAACCCATCTTTGGCAGACACCCCCTCACATTGATTTTATATGTAATTCAGCACACTTGACAGCCTTTTCAGGACAAGCCTTTTCAAGGAGACTGATATGGAGGCTAGATTGTTTCTCCCTTCTGGGAAAGAGGGCTTTTTGAGGCCACAACTTATGTTTAATGGTATAGAGTTGGGACTGTGAAGAAGTGGGACTATGTTATGGCTGATGTGAAGATACTCACAGTGAAGTAGTGGCATAGTAAAACTGCCTCCACTCAAGTTGTTATTGTCATAAGATATCAAAAAAAAAATTTTCTCCCTTTGTCTTGCCCCAAACTGTAGTAAAAGAAATGAGAATAACTTACCCGTGTTTAGTTTTGCATATGCAGTATCAGATATATTGTCTGCGCAATCAGCTGACAGGCCAACCACAGTAAGACTAATAAGCAGGACAGCTAATAGGAAAATAATGCAGCATCCTTGCTGACGCTCTTTGGCCTTTATCACCTGTTGAATTACTCAGAGAAATGAGCAGCTGTGGTGTAAACCTGGGCATAAAATTGAAATTTATCTATTTTTTCTTTAACTGTCTGTGTCTGAGTTTCCACTGGTGTGCCTTGATGGTTATGCTGGCGTAGTGATGTGTTCTGTTTATCTGTTTCTATGTTTATATGTTTTAATACGAAGTTCTGTAAACCTTAGCTTTAGAATATTCTGGAACTGTATCTCCTGCCCAGTTTAATCCTACCCTCACTCCTTCTCCATTATCCCCACATATGGACTCAAACCACTCCTATCCCTCCCTAAATCACTCCCACCTCCCCTTCCCATTGGCCATTCCCCAATTCCCTCCCCGAATCCTGGACCCCTTAAAAACCCATGCAGACAGGAAGTCGGGTCAGATTCTGTCCTGGACTTCCTTGGTGATTAATGTCCTCTGGGGCCTTACGGCAACAGAGGATCAATAAACTGAAAAGTGTCCAACCAGGGTCTCCTTGTAACCTTTTTACCCTTCGTTGATGCTTTGCTGGGTTGACTGAGCTAGCAGAAGACCAAGAACCAACCCAGGCATCGCATCATGCTGGGATGTTTCCTGGGTAAGACCAAGTGCACAACTACTTGTCATGAAGTAGCTGCTAATCCCCACCCTCCCACACTGCAGGAACTTGTGTATTTTCCCAAGCTGCCCTCTGAAGGGCTCGTTTTACAGTGATAGGGGCAGGCAAATGTGAAATAATAAGCCTAAAGGTGTAATTTTTTAATTCACCCTCTCAGAGAGGATCTTTTGACTCCAAGGAGCAACACCTTTGCCGAACAGCTGATGCACAGCTCTCATCATGGTGGCCTCTGAAATGGCCAGTCTGGCCATCACGCACCTTGTGCAGGGCCAGAACCAGAACAGAACAAACCTCTCTGTTCCTGATCTGAATGTCCCCAGAATCCTCACTGTTATCTTGAAGCCGTAGAAAAAATATCTCTGCAATTTAGGAACAATAGTAGCAGAAAGCCATTGTTCTATCTTATTTTCATTTTTTGTTGTGTTTATGTAAGTCACTTATGAAGACAGTCTTCATTGATGATATGCAAAATTCAGTGCATGTAAGAAACTATTCTTGCAGTGTAATCAGATAATTAGATGTTTTGTTGCTATCTTGCACTGTGTAATATAAAAAGTACTTTGAATGACAATATGGCAACTCTTTTCCAGCAAACTTTACAGACTGCTTGTTGCAAACTGCAAGTTAACTTTAATTGGGCGTCCAGAGATTTACTACTAGGAAGGTAATAACGTCACGAACCTGCATCTTTTCACTGTTGTCAGTGTTGTAAATAAAGGCTAATTTTCCAAAAGACTCACTTTTCCTTCAGTGATCAGGTTTACCAAAAGCAGTAGAACCTAATCCCATAATTTCTGGAGGCCCTGTAATATGCAAAGACATGAGCAATCCAAGTGGCATTGTGTGTGAATGAGTATGTGGGAGTGGTGGCTGACAAAAGAGAACTACATTTTGAAATAACAACGTGAATTTTGTTGAAAAAGCATTGAGTTGTTTGCCCTTTTATTTAGCCTTTATGACAGCAAATAGAAATGATTTGGCTTGCCAGTCAGACCTAGAAATGTGGAGGTGAAAAAAAAAAGCAGCCTAAAACCTCAGTGTAATGAGGTTTGGATCAAACTCAATGCAATTTATTTTTATATACTGTCCTCCATACAGAGTATTACAAAGCAGTTTACAGGGAGAGTTAATCATCGGAAGCTAAAAGAAAAAGGTTTTAAAAGCAGGAATAATTCAGTAGCTGGGAGGAATCATGAGGGATTTTATTAGAGTTCTGAGAGAAATGAGAAAAGTTCTAGAGAAAGCACTTTTTTCTGTCTTTTGGTAGGCAAAGTACTGTATTTAGTTGTGTTAGAGAACCATGTTAGTGTCACCCAACCTCAGATCTGTTCAGTTCAGCTCTGAAAAGTAGCCAAGTAGAATACTTGCCATATTTAGGAAATGGTGTTGCCAAGATAGAGCTTCATTCATTTTTTTTTTTTTTTTTTTTTTTAGAAAAACCTGATATCCTCAAAATATCATCAACTTGGTCAATTTTGAAGTTGGATTTAAAAAATATTAGAACAGAATGCTGCTATTGTATTATGGTTTTATGGATGTGAACACACACACCCACACACATATGCACACATATATGGAATATACTTTAATATTTTGTATATTGGGGCAGAATCCCCGATCTCTTTACTGATCTTTGCATAACTGCTGAAACCATTCAGGCTAGGCTGATTTACACTAGTTGAGAAATTTATTTATTTCACTTGCTTTATATATACAGGTATCAATCAAACTAGTAGTTCTGAGTGTGAGGTTTCAATGATGTAGAAGGAACAAAGTAACTGCAATAGAAAATTTGTCTAGCTCACGGAAGAGGTAAGAAGATACAAAATGCTTTTTCTTTTATGTGGGTGATATGAAATGCTTTTGTCATGCATTCATTAAGGGTGTCATTTTAGGAAGCACTGACTATAGGAGATGCTATGCTTCAAGCTTCCTTGAAGAACAGTTTTAAAGAATATTGTGATTCCATTCTTCACTTTTCTAAATGATGAGCTCTAACCACAATTTTTACACAAGTATAACTTAACAGACCTTGATATTCATGTTTATTACTGCAAGGCAAATGTTAAGCCCATGACTGTCCATGTAGGAGAATGATGGTGATGTGTTACTCAGATGTTATGTGATATTGTGTTACAACACTTGTGTGTTATTATAACAACAGCCTCTGGATATTAAATCTTTTTCTAGTTCAAACATTTTTTTCTGCTAAAAGCAATGCTTGCCTTACCCTCCAAATTGTCCTTCGCCCTGGAGGTGCTAAGACTTTTTTTTCATTCACACATTGTAGCTTAAAAATAGGGGTGCCTATTGCAAGAGTTTGCAGTGCTTGGGAAACAAAAATATTTGGCTGTAAAAATCAAATAAGAGAATGCTTACAATGAACTTTCTAGTTCAGAAGCTTCAGGAAACTACTGCTGCCTCCTATTTGCTCTATGGTCGCCCAGATCTTCTTGTGAGGCCAAAGATGCACAAATAAGCACAAAATGTCTCCATTCACTTTTGCTTATTTGCTCTTTTGATATTTCAGTCCTCACTTCCCTGTCTCCTATGATTTCTTTTTTTTCATACTCGTGAACTTCCAGCTTTATCTGTATCTAGTATCTAGTACTGACAGGTCTTTAGGAAACTGGCAGGGCTCCGAATTATTTATTCAGGAGGCCAATCTGATGTAATCCCAGGTTTGATTCTTGGTCCAATTCCACTCCAGCTAGCTTACTCAGTCCAGGAATACATCAACAAAGAGTAAAAAGGTACAAGGAAACTCTTGCCATGGATTTAGTTCGGTTTATTGACCCTCTGCTGCCCAGAAGGCTTCAGAAGATATCAATCCCCAAGGGATCCAATAACAGAGAATGATCTCACTTCCTGCTACATGGGTTTATAAAGGGGTTCGGATTTCTGGGAGGGGACTAGGGAATGGCCAATGAGAAGGGGGGCTGGGAGTGGTTTAGGGAGGGGAAGGAGTGGTTTGAGATGGGGTCCTGCTCTTAGGTCAGAGCAGGGAGGGGTTTGGGTCCATATTTGGGGAGAATGGGTGGGGCGAGGATAGGATTACACTGGGGAGGGAATACAGCTTTGGAACAGTCCAACTTGGAGTTTACAGAACCATATATTAAAACATTTAAATATAGAAATAGATACACAGAATACACTACTTCACCAATCCTTCTTGTTTTAACAAGAAAACAAGACACTCAATGCATTTTTTTTCTCAGCCTGCTACTTTTAAGATTCACAGTTCACAGTATTTTGATATCAATGAAAAAAAAATTAGATTTTTGAGATTTTCAAAGTTGTGCTCAATGGCCACCACATTCCAAACTAAATACTATTTTGAAGTTTGAAAAAAAATGCATTTGATTTGTGTTGCACAGTTTTGGTAGCAAGCAGGGCTGCAGGAGTGGCCTCTGTGAGAAGAAACCAAGAGTTGCCCCCATGTGGGCCAGACACATTTTCAGCTGTCTCGAAAAAGGATCTGCTGCTGCCCAAACTTAGCCCTTCAGCAATGGTGTTGGTGCCCCTGTGATAACATATTTTAAAAAAATAAAGAAACATGGTGCAGCAGCTGTGAGAGAAAAAGGAGTGTGAAAAATGTGTGAAAAACAGCCCTGCAGGCACCAAGGTGAGAGAGGAAGGAGGGAGAGGAGGTGCTCCAGGTGCTGGAGTAGAGATTCTCCTGGACAAGAACGTAATGGAACACATTGTCCCCCTGCAGCCCATGGAGGACCACGGTGGAGCAGGTGAACATGTCCTGAAGGAAGCTGCTGTCCATGAAGAGGAGCCCTCTCAGGAGTATGTTTTCTGTCAGCAGCTACTGCCCATGGGGCACCCTGATGGAGCAGCACTTGAAGAACCATACACCATGGAAGAGACCCCATGAGGGAGCAGGGGAAGAGTGTAGAGGAAGAAACAGCAGAGATGAAATGTTATGGGCTGACCATAACACCCATTCCTCCCTCCCTACCTCTTCCAGTAGAAGAGTCAGGAGTGAAGGAGTGAAATTGAGCCTAGCAAGAAGGAGGCATGGGTGAAGGTGTTTTAGTTTTGTCTGGATTTCTCACTACACTACTCTAATTGGCAATAAATTAAATTCATTTTCCCCAGGTTGAATCTGTTGTACCCATGACAGTAATTGTTGGGCGATCTCCTTATCTGTATCATGACCCTGACTTATTTTCTCCCCCATCTGTTGAGGAGGGAGAGTGAAAGAGCAGCTGGGTAGGCACCTGGTGGCCAGCCAAGGTCAGCCCACCACAAAAACATATCACCAATAATATTTGAGTGACAGTGTCACTGCATCATTAACTTTTCAAAACATGTATAGAAACAAACACACACACTTGTGCCTTAGTTCTCTCAGCTATGCACAGCATGAATAAAATAGTGAAATATCCTAGGAATTTTGCAACCTTAAGGATTTTAGAGAGCAGAAGCCAAAAAAAAACCAACCCTGAAGCTGATGAAACAGAACTAGGGGATTGAAAAGGTTTAAAAAACAGCAAGTGGTTTAGAGCTGTAATGAGGAAAACAACCCTCTGATTCAAAAGCAAATGCTTTCTTGTCTATTTGCAGGATAATCAATATCTCATCCTAAAACATCTATGAGCAAATATAAAAAAGAAATAATGCATTATTCTGGAAAAGATTTGCTGACCAAGCCCAAGTTCCACCAGAAATGGAAGTATAAATAACTTAAGAATATTGATAATGATTCTTAGGGAAAAAGAGCTGAATAAACAGCACTGAATAAAATATAAAATTACGTTTTATCTTTCTGTTTTCTTGTAAACCTCTGTATTAGCAGACCTGTACTGTATCCGCCTCTAGCATTTGATCAGAACTCTTTCTCAGTCAGCCTTTTTTGTTTCTCTCCCTTATTTTAAGCATAATTATCAGACTGATAAATATGTGCATCAAGCATAATATTAGCAGAGCCTGCATTCTGAATTACTGTGGGATTGATGCTTTTAGGGAGCACCAGAAAATGAGCATGTTTCACTGGACAGATTATCTTTTTGAGCTAATAATATTTCATATCAAATACTGTTTTTTGAAAGATAGAGACCAACTTGCATACTCTTTGTTAAAAAAAAAGTGGAAAATGTTCCCTACAGTACTCACATATTGTGAAATAAATTTTGCCTTAAAGGATTATTTTCAGAGTAGTTTTAATCCTAAAGTAGGTCTATATGTTGCTGTGCTCCTTATATATTTATATAACAGTGAGCAGTGCAAGGAACCAACAGTGCTCCCATTTCAAGCCCTATGTAAAATTAGGCTTAAACTCACAGTAATGGTAATGGAGACTGGATTGCTCACATCCTGAGAATCTTTGTCTTGAAAGTTCCAGTTAGACCCTATAATACGTGCACCAGCTTAAACTAAACATCTAACTCTTCTAAGACATCAAGGTACTTGCTCTTTGCAGCTCCATTACAAAGTATTGTTCAATCTGTTTTCTTCGCCACAAACTAAAGCACACTTTCCACAACAATACTCCTAAAAAATATCTTCTCCTCCTTAGTACCCCAGATTTTCCTCAAGCCAAGCTTAGCTTTGGCGCTTTTAGGAATAGTTCAATCTTGCAGAGAGCAGCAGCTTTATTGCTGAGAGAAAAACATGAGCTGTGCTGTATCCAATGAGTTCAAACCCTGTGTACAACCTGGCACTGGACAAAATGATAGGATAGGAGGGTGGCAATCAGCCAAGCAGTAGCTAGCTCCATGTTTCTCATGGAGTGCTCTTCCTCTCCATGTTTTATTATGTCAGATGGGCAGTGACAACAGCTGTTCAATAGTGTCCTCCAGCCCCTCAGTGCCTGCAGCACTGAGGTGACTGATGGTGCCAGATGCTGGGAGGTCAGCTGCATTTAAGTTGTGAGAGTACTGAGCTGGAGGCTGTCCAATAAACATGATAACAAGTTTCTGAAGAAGATCTGTGTGGGCTAATCGCAGACCTCTTTTGAATATCAAAACCAATGGGTTTTAAGCTGCTTACTCTAAGAAATGCAACAGTTCCAGATGAGGTCTTTCACAAAGCCATTATGCTCACATATTCATAGAATCTTAAAATCATAGAATCTTAAAATCATAGAATGGTTTGGGTTGGAAGGGACCTTAAAGATGATCTAGTTCCAAACCCCTCTGCCATGGGCAAGGTCAACTCCCAATAGAACAGATTGCTCAAAGCCCCATCCAACCCGACCTCGAACACTTCCAGGGATGGAGATCCACAGCTTCTCTCAACAACCTGTTCCAGTGTCTCACAACACTGACAATTAGGAATGTTTTCCTAATGACCAATCTGAACCCACATTGTTTCAATTAAAAGCCATTCCCGTTTGCCCTATCATTATCTGTCTGTGTAAAAAGTCTCTCTCCAGCTCTCTTGTATTCCCCCTTTAGGTACTGGAAGGCTGAAAAACTGTATCAAGAGACTTTAAATGGTCCAGCTGCAAAGCTTTGGACAGGCCTGAGCTGCAAGATTGGGGAAAAGGAGTATTTCGGATGGACTACAGTCATATACAGGACTGTCTTTTGGAAGGTTTCAACTTCTCCCTTGACTGGGTAAGGAGATGGGGTATTTTAGCAAAGAGATACTGGGCATTTTCAACCACTGGGAAACTGTCCACAAGCTTGTATACCTGATTTAAAGCATTGTCATGTGTTACAAAAACAAGGAGAATATACGACAATGCTGTCCCTGCTCCAACATGTTTTTTCAATCTATGTAGATTACATTCAGAAGCTGCACAGCCTTCTGTTGCTTCTGCAGCCATACAGACTGTATTACTGCATATGTTTTCCAATTATCCAACTTCTGTGGGAACAAAAGGTCAGTGGACCCTTCTAGATAAATATTTTTGTCACCTTATGCTTGATAACTAAGCTTGCCAAAGGGTAAACAGCCATGATTTCATCATCGATCTTGGAATTACAAGGTTCTGAAGTGCATGGAGTGCATGACACGTTGCTTCAATATCAGGGGCAGAAAACGAGCATTGACAAATGGAGCAGAGGGTGATATTTTATTTGATTATTTGCATAGGAGCTTATTGGCGAGGCCTGAGAACTTTGATAAGACACAAAGATGAAGATATAGAATTTAAACTCAAAATTTGTGTTTCTGTTGCAGCTCTGGGGAGAAATGTATATGGAAGAGAGTCTTGAGCAGCACGAAAAGACTTAAAAGTCTCTAAGAAATGCAAAAATAAACTAATTAAACACTAATAGAAATATAGTAAAACTAGCACTACCTCAACACACTGTCTTAGATAAGCATTTAAATAATGCCTCAGTAGATTTTGGTACAATTTTGTCTGACCTTTATCTAAAGACCACCAACAGGGCAATTGAATATGGTTGGTCAACCTCTGTGAATCAGCTTTAACCTGGAGTTAGTTCCTTTTATTTCTTTGCCTACTTTCTCTCTGTGTATTTTTAAATACAACCGTCCTTTTAGGGGACATCTTTTTCTTCATCAAAATCTGCTGCATTTTTATATCCTCCTGTGGCTATTGGTCTCTTGTTTTGTTCTTCCTAAAGCTTTTGTAGTTAGCTCGTGATATTTAGAGGTTTTTCTTTGTTAGAAACAGCTTTTAAAACCAAAATCTTTTTTGTCTGTCCTAAAATTCAGTTTAATACCTATTAAGAAAATAAAGGACTGGATTCAATCCCTGTATAGCCACAGTCACATTCGACTTATCTTGTGGGAGGAGTTTGTTTTCATACTGTGAGTGTCGGCCCCTAACAGTGCTGCCATGTCTGGACCAAGAGCTGAGTCTCCATACTGAGACTGATGGAGGTAGGGATTCTATCCTTGAGTGTGCAACTCTGCCTTTTAGAGCCTACAAGTTCTATAATGTTGAATAAGGATTGCAAGAGTCCTGAGATTAGCTCAGTTGGTTAGAGCATGATGCTAATAACACCAAAATTGGTTTGATACCCCTATGGGCCATTCACTTAAGAGTTTGGCTTGATGATCCTTGTGGGTTCCTTCCAACTCAGAATATTCTGTGATTCAGATGAGCCAAACTGAAAATATACATGGCCAGCACAGTCATTCTCCTCCTGGATTTCCTCCTCTTTGCAAGAAAAAAAGATGGCATTTCCCTGTAATATCAAATATTCTTTCAAACTTAACAAACTGCGGCTGACAACCATAGCCATCGCACTCAAAAATGATCTGTCAAAAAGTAAGAGATTTTGGAGTAGTAGCTCTTCAGTCCTAATTCATATTTTTTAAAGAGGAGGGATATATACAGCTGCTTTGCTGTCAAAGACATAGAGATTTGGAAGGTACCTTTTTTCCTCCCACATTTAGCATATGTTTTAGCCAAGCATAAGACTTTTCCAGAGTGGAGGGAACATGAGAGAAGGAGGAGGGGCAGAGAGAAGGCAAAATTGCCTTACTTTCTAAGATGCTATCTGAAGTGATTATAGAAATGCTCACTTTAGCTGTACATATTTTTGAAGATAAGACTTGTTCATATCAATCAAAACAGAGTGGCAGCAGCTGAGTGAATTGCTTCAAGTAGTTCTGCTTTTCAGAATCTGATGCAGCCCTTTGATATGTTTGTTCAATTGCAGAGGGGCCCTAATGTCACAGACACAGCTGGTTTCCCTCTCAACTATCACACATAACAGTGGGGGACTCTCCTACACAGCAGGTGCCTCTAACATCAGTACTACAGGTATTCCAAAGGGCACAGCTTTCCTGTGGGTCCATGGCCTCTCCCATTTTACCTCCACCTTCCTAAGCTGATAAACTGTTCTTAAGGTTTGTTTTGAAAAACTTAATAACTCAGTTCCAGCCACTGGTGATTCCAAATTGATAACACATTGGGAATCAGCCACTTTGCATGAAGACATTGCAAATCTATCCATGACAGAGGTAAGTCAAGAATGGAGATGGAACCAGGAGAGACCTGGCCAAAAAGGCAAAATCGCTAAACAACATCCAGGTAGAAAGTGATGCAGAGTTTGTCATCTGAAGAAGCAGAGGGTGAGAGAGGCATGGGAAATTCCATTTTTCTGCTTTCTGAGCTCATCTTAACCTGTTATACACAGTGCAGCAACTGTTAGACCTACTAAACCATTTTTACTGAGACCAATGCCAACCATTCCATATTCTCCAGTGAGAATAGAGCTGGGTAGATATTCCATAATCTTACCCTAGAAAGTAACATTTTGAAGCACTTAATTTGGATTTTTAAAAGTGTGTTTTGTGTATGAACAATCTTTGTTAACATCTCTGAGTTGCATCTAAAACTAAAGGACACTTAGTTTTCTGCTAAGATTAGGTAAACCAGAAGACATCAGGAGAATTTTAGTATCATTTTTCTGCCTTAAGTAAAACAGAAAACATAGAAATTAATATTTTAAAAGCTGCTGGTTTATTTAAAAATTGTGATGACTGTAGGTTTGGTGGCAACATTATTGGCAAGTTCTGACTATATATGAATTGCTTTGCACATCTGTGTGGTATAAGCCAAATGAAGGGATGGCTATATATAGCTTTTATCTGTACCTGTTGAAGGTGAACAGCCAATAGTTGCCTTAGAGAATAGTTTGTTAATATTTATGTGTCAGTTATTAACTGTTCTGGAAGAAATGTCTCTGTATCCATGATAAGCAGTGCTGGTTATTCTTTAAGGTCTGAATGTTAAACAGCAGATGATGGGTCTCATGCAGAACCATACTATCCTAGACTGACTCTTTCTTGGCTTGAAGACAATAGACCAGCCTTGCAATGCAGGACCTACTCTTTCATGAGTACTGCTAAAATTCCACAAGGAAGGAATCTCGGACTGCTGTCACTTGTAATGGATCGTGGTAAGCTCAGGTGGCCAAGTAAGTGCAGCATGCACAAAAAGTGGCATGGAGTCTTTCAGCTGATAGGGAGCCCTGAAGCACCTTCAGATATCATGTGCAAATTAACCCCTAACCATGTAAGCACAGAAATCAAGGACTAACCTTGGAGAGAGACTGGGACATTCTCAAGGCGGGACTTCGAGGCACAGGAAGAACAGTAGGGCCTCTTTTCTGAAAAATTGTAAATTATTCTGAAAAAATTGTAAATTATTTACAGTATGACATCATCATCATCAACCAGGTACATCTATGAGTGTGTTCAATAGCAAATTTAGCAAGAGAAACTTCTGCATGCCATGCAGCCACACTCTCACAAACTGTTTATATCTTCCCACCTGAAAGCTGCTCATTGAAATGTTATCACAGACTGTTTATATCTTCCCACCTGAAAGCTGCTCATTGAAATGTTATCACTTCTTCCCAGCAGCTGTTTAAATCCTGCAGTCTTATATTCTGACATAGGAGAAAGGACTCTTGAAGAAGAGGCGGTGTAGAGAATACTAGTTATTTAGTGGATAAATATGCCAGCAGTGGAGTGCATTGAAAATTATCCATGTGGGAAGAATCCTAAGAAAAATAGACGTACTCAGATGGTCCTGAAAAAGCTTTTGCAGTCCTCCCATCAAGATGCTGCAAAACAAAAAATTTGCATCTTTGGAATAGGAACCAAGGAATGATGAATACTCATGAGAAAGTGCTACGGAGGACAGTGCAGCAGTTTCCAGCTTCAACATGAAATATATCACATGGTTTTAGCAGGCAGACAGACAGACCTAGTTTGTAGTTGGCCTTTCTTGGAACTCAGACGCAGACCCCAGATTGTTACTGCCATTCTAAAATGCTGCAACACATAATAATAAATCTTAAGTATAGAAAAACTGCAGTAATCTGTATTACATACAGTGGCCATTTACACGCCAGAGAAATTATAGTAAATATGACAGGTTTTCCAAGTGTTTCAAAATTAATGTTCATATATGCTTAAGTCAGAAATTGACAAAAAGATCATATGTGGCAAAAAGTAAATACATTGCACTAAAAAGTGGTCATCAGCTTCCCTAGGAGAATTTTGGGGGGGCTAAATTCAAGATGCGGATGCCATAATCTTGGTTAAGGCCAACAGCCAAATTTATATATAGGGCTTAGGCTAGATATAGCAAACTTTTCTGTGTACTCTGAACTGATGTTCGTGGGCATATAGCTATAACAGAAACAGAAGATCCAAACTATTCAGGAATGAGAGATGCTTTTTAACTTAAAAGTTATGTATGATTTTTAATGATCTCATAGCTAATTACTTGATAGTCAGGATGAGGGTATCTGTGAAGAAGATAATTTGTTCAAAGGAGATGTCTGGAAAGGTTTGATAAAGGTGAATATTTTGCTGACTGTCCTTGCATCGAATCGCAGAGCTGATTGTATGCTATTATGTCCTTGTAAAAAAAAAAGTCAAACAGGCAGCTTTACATGACTCTCTCAGTCACCTATTCAGTTAAAACTGGGCTAGTTGCAAAATCATCAAGCATTCAGTATAACACCTGTACACACTTTGAAAAAAAACAGTGGGATGCTGATACTTTAACCATATTATTGATCTCCCTTTACCTGTATCATTATTGCATTTTGGATTTTTTTTCTCTGTGTGTGTTTTTTTTATTTTTTTTACAATCCTGCTAACTTATTGCATTCAGCCTTTGCATAAAATGCAGAGCACCAAATCTGTGCTCATTTGTACAGCTACAGGCAGCCCACGCAGCATTAAAATGACCATCGTTTTGCTGGTCATGTCATGTGTGGGTGGCAAGATGTAGAAATATCCTTTAAAGAGTAGTCTCCCTAAGTTAACACAGGGTGGAACAGGAGACCTATGTCCTATTTAATATTTCTCAGAAAAAAAATCCCACAATAATAAATTACAGAAATGACATCATGAGCATGAAGATAGCAAGTGAATAACTGGATTAAATTGGTTTATTGCAACTAAGAACTATTTTACTATTTCATATTTCTGGTACACTGAAGTCTTTGTTAAACATCCGCACCACCTATTTATTCAATTAAGATCTGAGAGCTCACAGTACATTTTTTGTGGCATTTTTAATAAGCCCTTTAGCAGGCCACAAAAGATCAAAACCAAGAAGTAATATAGTTTTACTAGGACATTGTTCTGGCATTTATACATCATATTGAAGACATCACAAACCAAAGCCAATTTAAGAACAGATGTCCTTCTACTAATGCACCAAGCAGGGCCTGAAATTATTCACTTTAAATTCAGTGAAAAAGCCCCATTACCTTTAATGTGTTGCATCAAGTTCCCACTGTGGTATTCACTAAAATGTCAATATTTACAGTTGCCACCAAAAAACATCAAACTGTCACAGCACTCATCTTTTGATAGCACAAAACTAGCTCTCCTTGGTTAACACCACATGGAAAGTACTGGGAATAACAGTCACAGTAGAGACATCAAAACATTTGATGAAATCCAACACTGAAATCCACAGTGCCTTTCTCTTCAGAGGCACTCCAAATGCAATAGGTCTACTGTGGCATAGTAAGTAACTCCCACATCAACCTCTATTACATAAAATAATTAAGTCTACATCAATGATTTAGAATAACAGACCATTGCCACAGGATTGGTATTGTGCACTTTGAAAAAGAATGAACCTGAGCTGCACCATGACTTTTATTTTTCATAAATGCCTTGGCTGTGCAGTGCTATTCTCACATCTGCAGCAGCCTGTTATCCTAGATAATATTCTGTTCCATTGATAATTATCTTTCTGTCCTTTAAGTAGCCACTGCTTTGAGAATTTCTCATTATGTGATGCAATTTTCATCACTGAAGCTCCTTTAACTTTCGCTGTCAGGAATGCATTTTTATATTAACCCTTGCAAGTATCCAGCAACACCACCTCGGAGAGGTGGTAGAATTTTGATTGCAGCAGGATGATCACTGTACAGAGCTTGGGAACCAACTGAATTGTATGCAAGTGGTCACCAGGGACAATAGAAATCCCAGGACTCAGAAGAAAATGAGTAGATTTAGGCTGTTCCCACATGCTGTGTTCTCAATAAGAGCTTTCATTAAAAGCAAAAAAACAAACTTCTAGCCCTTCCAATTGCAAAAATAGTTTTCGCTATGTAAATCCCATCACTGCTGTTTTGTTGAGTCTGCAGCCAGCCAGACTGAAACAATGGCACCCAAAGAGCCCACAACTCCCCGGTTGCATTTTAATGGGCTGTTTGTTAACTTCAAAGCTGACCATTTAAATGCTAACATTATTAAGCAAGTAATCCAAAACATAAGCACCCAGCTTGAATCATTAGCATTTAATTACCTAACATTTTCTCTTGTTTAATCTAAAACGCTGTGCAAACTGGTCTTAATTTTGGTTTTGAACAGTGGAGCACTCATGGTTGTGCTGCCCTGTGTGAAGGGTCTCATGAAGAGAAAGGAAAATATTTGAGCTTGCAAAAACCTGTTTTTTTTAATGCCACAAACAATGCAGCTTTACTCTAAAGTTTTCTCAGCATTTAATGGATTTATTTAGGGTATTTCCCTTGACTGGGATCCTTGTTACCTGCTCTGGAGAAGGACTGTTAAGAAGTAAGCGACGATTCAATTGCTAATGAAAGAGCTCAAAGTTGTTTCCTTTCTTCTTTCTTTGAGCAAATGGAAAAAAAAGTTTCTATTGCTTTTTCAAGGTAGTGTAAAGGTCACTGACAATAGCTTCCCTACAGATGCCAATGTGTGACATTTTGCCTGAATACAACAGAAACATGATAAGCTACAGAAAAATTCAAATTCATTTCTAGATAAAGCTGTTTCTGAAATGTGACTTGTTCCTTAAAATAAAGTACAGAATTTAACTGTTATCTTTGAATCTTACCTGAAGCTTAGAGCATATCTCCTGAATGTAAAAAACTTGAAAAAGGTGAAGTAACACAATTCATGTAAAACACATACAGTGAGACCTGGACAAGGACAATCTAATGTCTATAAACTGATCATTAAAGTAAAAAGATGATTTGAAGTTGCAGTTTTTAACAGCTGTTTTCAATCTTGACATACAAGGATAGATATTCCATCCAAATCCACAGAGAGATACCTCTTCACCAAAAAATAATTCCCAAATTCCCTTTTTATTACTGAGAGACACCTTGTTGTGCATTTCAGAGGTGATGAGAAAGACAACAAAACCAGGGAATTGTGGTGTATTTTTGATATTTCGTCTTCTGAGATTTCTGTACTGATGTTCACTTCTCTTTTTTTCAGTGCTTCTCTGGCATCTGGGATTCATTGCTAAACAAGCAGGTTTTGTCCCTTGACCAAAAAAAAAGCATAATGAAAACAACATATCAAAGTTTCACTTCAAGGTAAATTCACCTAGACCAACACCATTTTCCACTTGCAGTTAAGATTGGAGTAAATTTACCTGGAAGGAAATGTTACCCAACTTGTACCAACTGGGTGGCCCATTTCTATTCACTTTCCTGCAGCTAGAAATGCAAGCTTTTTTGTTTGTAAAGAGAAGCCTTGAAGTAGATTGACATATCAAACCTATGTACAAGAGAACAAAGGTGCCATATGGCATGCTTAAATATTTTTTTACATGAAATTTTCACTCAAAGGCTAATTTATTGGAAGATTATTTTATATTAAGCCTGTAAAACTCCATAGATTCAACATTACATTCATAACATATATTGTTAGATTCAACAATATTAGCCTGTGAGCACTGTATTGGTCCATGGCAAAGAATAAGCCAAAGAAGCCTCTTCATCTCTGGACAAAAAAGCATTACAAGGCAGATTCACTGTTCAGAAGAGTTATGAGGTGGAGCTTCCAGTTATTCTTCAAGATCATCCAAAAAAAAAAAAAAAAAAGCCAAAGAAGATTGCTGTAAAAACAAAAAAAAGACATTGAAATTAGTGACTGCAGGATTGGAGTTTGAACAAGAACTCAGGAAGATGTAAAGCAAAAAGGATGAAAAGGAAGAAGCTAGGATCCTAGGGACTGGAGAACAAACTGAATTAAGTGTTTCTTTATTCCTGGCTGCCTGGAGACTTTTTTCTTTCTCTCATCCATAACAAGCAATCAAACAAATCCCTCTGTCATTCTGTAGCAAGTTACACTGGGTGGCAGTCCCTTTTCCCATTCCCAGGCATGGCTTTCTAAAACCTCTTCTGTGGTTCTCTGGGTGAATATATGGGCTGAACTTTTGCAAACTAATCTCAAGCTCTGGTGCTTTCACACCAGTTTGACCATTTTCATTACACTGGCATCTTCAATCCACTCTTTTCTAAATACGGTCATGGGAATTTTATGAATCATCTTGTCATAAAATGACATAATATTGCAATGCAGTAATGGAGGGTACCAGCAGATGGTGACATATGTAAATTGCTATAAAGATTATGTGCAACGAAAGAGTCTTTAGAAAGTGCAGACACTCTATGTAGTTCTGCTTCCATTTCTTGTAATGATCAGGAAAAAAAAATTTCCTTTCATTATTTCTTGGCCTGCTACAGCTAGTGGCAGCTGTTTGGGGACTTTTTTCTAGCACTCAGATAATTTTGTTTGGCATTGATGCCTGAGTAGCTGTTGCAAACCATCTTGGAAACTCCTACAGAGTGTGTCTACATTATGCTTTTTTGCTGAGGGTTGTTTTGGGGTTTTTTTTCCTCTTTTCCTTTGGAGAAGTTATTACCAAGTTCACTGTTTACTGTTTGTTGATATCACAGGGGAGCCAGAATGCAAAATAAATGGTTGTAATAGCCACAGGGTAGCATACTAGGGGCTAGCAGAGGAGAAATGCTAATTCCATTGCCATTTCCTGGCCCAGATGGTCAGGACTTCAGTGCATGATGGTTTGAAATGCTATTATGAGTACAAGCTAATATCGATTCTACAGAGAAGACCTTGGCACATCTATTACCAGCTCTCTTAAATTGCACCTCACTAACAACTTAGAGTAGCCACTCATTGAGAGAAAAGAAATAGAGCTCTGAGCTTGCTGAACTATTCTCTGAGCTGACCTTATAGGAGGGAAAAAATTTGAAAAGTCACTTTAGTGCTTTTACTTGGAAAGAATGGACTACACATCTGTTCTGAAGAAATTACTTGGTCAAACTTGGTCAAGCAGCAACCCTGTCTTTGTATCCCATACAGATCTAGCTCACTCATTCAATGGGAAAGCACTTGTGGCCACTGAAGGCATTACTGCCCCAAGCTGGGCATTGTAGCCCATCCACTTGAGGTTTCCACCTCAAAATAGAAAGGGTCATGTGTTGCCACTCCAGTCCTCTCCAGCAATCTTTCCAAAATTTCTTCTCTGATGGATCAGATGAACATTCTAGGACTGTGAAGAGGGTACCACAGAGACACAGGAATATTCTCTGAAGTCTTGGGGTGGACAGCTGGAGGGCAGGGTGGGCAACTGGAGGCACCAATTGCAGCCCTGTGTCAAAACTGGTCCCAGCTCATCTGCCTTAGCTTTATAAGGCTACAGTGGTGCTGCTGACAGGGTTGTTCTTTTGTGTTAGCACCAGCTGGTGCCATTTGCAAGCAGTGAAGAAAATAAAGCAATTAGGCTGTGGTAGTTGAAGAATCAACACATTTTGCTGAACCAAAGAAAGGTTTGTTTTCCTATCTAGCATTATCCCACATATTCAGATTAGGGAGAAGAAGAAGTTGGGAACAATCAGTAAATAATGGAAACAGATTAAAGCAGGATACAATATGAAGGCAACAAGAATGGATACAATTTTACTTCCAGACATGGTCAGTCATCAGTGCATCTAACCTATGTCCTAATGTGAATCAGTCTGTTCTGAATTTGCTTTTTCCTAGCCAGCTACCTTTCATTGCCCCAAAAGATGGTCCTTTCCTGGTAGTAAGCTCTACAGCCCCACAGCTACCAGATATAAGCAAGAGATATTCTCAAAACTCCTTTTCCCTTCAGGTTCCTAAACCATGCAGTCTTCTTCAGACTACGTTTCATTTGGTCAGACTATGGAACAGAAGGTCTTCTCCATTTCTAGAGAGCCCTAGAATCTGCATATATTTCTCCATTTGAGAGCACAGATGAGCCAATCACTGCTGCCATTTTAGCATAGTGTTAACTTTGCTATAGTGTTTGTGTAGTGTTAACCCTGTCCTTTAGATGAGATTCACTTTGAAAACATGGTCTTAAATGCTTTTAAGCTGTGAGTAAGATCAAATTTAGAACCAAGCACAGTGATCTAAATCCATCCCTTTTATTGCGGAGTGAGTAATCTTCAGTTATTTGGGATTAAATTTTCCTTAATAGTACAAAGGGTATACTTGTAGCTGTAGGATTATTCTGTATGGGAAAATGCTTCCTTGCGATGCAATCACTTCTCATTGGTTACAGTCCTTTGTATCTTTAGTTTGACTGTCCCTAAATGCCATTCACTCACAAAGCTGTTGCTACATAGCATGCGTTCGTCTGCCCAGCAAGCTCTGTGTCCATTATCACTGATATTATTGTATCACTCATCATGATTTCAGCAGCTCTAGATTATCCTGAGTTTTTGCCTGAGTGTATAATTTTTCCTGCGTCAAAGGCTTGTTGTTTTCCATTTATGGCCCTCATAGTGCATTTTAGGGTTAGGAGTTTTTTTTTGGATGGCCTTGGGATCAAAGACAAATATATACACAAAGTTGTTTGCCTGCAACAGGCAGGTTGTTGGAGAAAGACACACCCTATTTTGAGGTTACAGAGCATTGCACTGCAGTCATCACGTTGCTCCATTCAGAGTAAATCAGAGTGTATAATTAGGAGGGCTGTGTGTATTCAGGGCAATGAGGACTGGAAAACCTTGCAGAATTTGTAGTGCAAGTAGGAGTGTACTCTTCTCTTCAGATTTACTCTTCTGGGTAGGAATTGATTTGGTAGCAAGAAAAATAAAAGTTTCCTTGGCTTGAAGGAAAAATAAAGCAGGCAGCTGCCTGTAAGGGTCAGCAGCCTATAAAAGGTAGCAAAGCAAGCCCCTCAGAACACGTTGATCATTGTCTTGTTGTGTGAAAACTGGCTGGACTAGAGGGTGTGAAGATAAATCTGCCTCTGGTGAGAAGTAATAGGCAATGACAAGAAGACTGGTGTTATGGTTCTATTTTAATGAAAAAAATTTTCCCTTTTTGTTTGCAAGCAGGAGCAGCAGAGGCCGCTGCTGTGGAGCCGGGAGTGGTGTGGCGGAGGCCCGGGGCTCCATGGGGTGCAGCTTGGCCGCTTGTGCCGGCCGTGCACCAGGCGCAGCCGCCCTTTGTGGCCACCGGTACCGGCTGGCACTGGGTGCCGCCTGTGTTTGCTGTCCCTCGTGGCTCACTCACCCCCCCGACGCTCAGAGGCGCTGCCTGCTGGGGGAGGGGGCGGCGGCCATTCCCGCGGCACATGGAAAGCGTGCAGGGGAACCTGCCGCGGGCTTGGAACTGGAAAGGGGTTGGGAGAAAATGGACCAACCAGAGCGCAAAGTCACACCCCCCAGGGGTGGGAGAATACAAGGATTTCTGGATTGAAAGACGGGGAGAGGGAGACGCCATGCTGCTTTTTGGACGCGTGGCGGTGCGGAGAGGAGCGGCGGCCCTTCGGAGTCTGACAGAGCCATCTTCGAGCATGTGGTAGCGAGACCGGGACCTGTTTCCTCTTTGCAGCCTTGGTGCCAACTTGGATCTCTCTCTCTCTCTCTCATTGCAGAATTCCGGGTTTGAGCCCTCGTCTCCCATCCCCATCTGAGCCACGGGAGCTCCAAAACCCAGTCCTACCCCCTGTGAGCCCCAGAAATCCCAGGGGTGGGAGCGAGACCCTCTTCCCATCTCCACTGGGTTTTCTTGGGGTCCCCAAAGCCTAGCACCATCCCCCACGGGTTCCCAAATCCACTCCTTTCCTTTTTTTTCTGCCCTGGGAAGTCCCTGGGGAGCCCTGGTCTTCACCTAAGCAGGGGATACATAATTTAGATTTTGAGTGCTTACATTGTTTGGATAAGGGTGTTTTGTTTTTCGATACATAATATATATACATATATATATATATAGTTTTTTTGTTTGTTTTTAATAAAATCCTTTCTATCCTTATACTCACAGTCTCGAACAATTTGATATTGGATTCACTTTTAATTTGTTTCAACGGTCTCCCCCCCTCAAACGGAGACAACTGGCTTTGCTAGTTGGGCCTGGGAAGAAAGAAGGCAGAAGAGGAGAGGTGAAGGGGGTAACTGCCTTAGTTTCCCCATGCCAACACCTGCCTGTTCCACATACCCTCATCGTCCATCTTGTGCTGCCCTGACGTTGCAATTTGCCTCTGCTCCTTGACAAACTGTTAGCAAGCTCCATCCTGGCTCATAAAACTGTGTGTTGTAAAGGATCAAGCCCTTCAGACGATGTTTTCTATACCATTCTCATTTTCCTGACCTTTCTTTCACTGTGTCAGAGTGCCACCATAGAGTGCACAAGAGCAAAAGCTGTGTAAGACGTTGTCACTACCACTTAATTCCCGAGTTCAGAGTTCTGCTGAGGTCCAAAATCCCCTGTTTGCTGTGTACAGCCGCTTGATAGGATATGGGTAGAGTGGGATAATTTTGAGATGAATTGCAGATTTAAATTAACTCTGACTTTAGGATATGTTTTCACAGTAAGGCCAAGCTCACATACAAGGTCACTGCTGACTAAAGAGGGAAACTCTGGTAACTTTTCTTCTGACTCCTACTTTCTCCATCCTCTCTCCCCTCCCCATCTCTGATCTCAGATGCCAAATTTCCCTCCTGATTTCTTTACAATGGTTCATCTGGTCTCAAGTGAAGCTGCTTTGTATTGTCCTTTTTTGCAATCTGATATGGCTGGTGTGGCTTACTGTGTGACTTACATGAGTAGAGTCACTTCAAAGTGAGCAGGAGTGATGGAGATACTCAGGAATGGAGCTGAACCTTCTATATGATAAGTGTTATGCTACTTTTCTCAGGCCATAACATAAGATCAGACTCTGTGCCATGAGCCGGACAGAAACCATGTCATTAATTTTGTTTATTCTTTAGTCTGGACATTTCATAGAACAATAAAGTCACTGAACCACTTGGGCTGGAACAGACCTCAGGATGTCTTTCAGTCTGCTACCAGAAGGGCCAAAGGGATCATTTAAGGTCCCTTTGGGTAAATGAGTGCCAATGGACTACAAGAAACTCCATTTTGGTTGTAAGATTTACCTGCTGACAACCTATAGAGAGTAAAAGTGCCTAGACTGACATGAATGGAAGCAAGTGGATTCAGCCTCTCTCAGTTCCATGAAAGATGCCCTGTGTGTAAGTGGTATTCATGGCCTCATTTTCTCCTTCTGAATCTGCTGGTCTTCAGAATGGTTCTTTTGGTACATGCTTTATTCTGTAAGGTGTCCTTGGAATGTTGTTTTCCAAAGTAACTCCTGGCAGGTTCAGCTGAGAGCAAATGCAAAGATGCTTGTGCTTCATAAATATATAAGGCAAAGGATGTTAGAAAAGGGAAATATTCTCTCCGTTCTAGAGAACATGTGCAGAAGTGTAGCAATGGGGACACCAATCTCCCAAGGCTCAGCCCAGTACCTTTCCTGCAAAACTATTTTTCTTCAAAGCTCTCATCTATGAGGATTTTGTTAGCTGCTCACAGCTCTGAGATTTGTTGGGGACTTTTGCCTAAGCTCCTTCTCTTTCTTGAATGCAAGAGTGCATTTGTTTCCTTGATCTGCTATCACACAGTTTTGGTTTAAACAGAGCTTACTGTGCCATCCTATGTCAGCCTTTGCATTTGTTTTTGTGCCATGCACACATTTTTCTTTGCCTGGTGTGCCTCCACATTCTTTATGGAGATTATAGCTGCTCTAGTTTGTGCTATCACTACCTTACTCACCTAATTTTTAAAATCATCTGTAATTCCATTAGAAATTTTTCCTTCTGTGGGATGTTCCAGCATCGATATGAAAGATATTTGAAAGGCTGTTACAAAGCAATCAGATGCCTTGTCGTCTTTAGCCAACTGTTGAAAACAAATGGTGACCAAATGCAGAGTTTTCATATGGGTGCAACAATCTAATATTTTGATTGGAACATTCATTTTGTTCACTCTGTGTAAGTTCAAAGGTGAAAGCATTTTTTTTTAATCCAATCCTCCCTGCACAGTGTGAGTTCAGCTTTTCAGTTTTTCTCCACTGGAATCCTTTTTTGCACGTGCTGATGTGCACTGAAATATTCTGCCTGGCTTGTTCAGTATTTCCCTAGATATTCTTTTAGTCTTCACTGCTCAGGTGGATAATTTCACCCGTTCACTCTTACTGCTCTCACTTACTGTTTGATATCTGACATCCTTTGCGTATCCTCATTTACATTCTCTTTGCAGCTGGTATAGGAAGAGGCCCTTTTGACCTCTGCTGTTTGCCAAAATTTGTGGAGTCAGAGCATAGTATTAGGAGAAAAAAATGGATGAGACATCTGGGTATCTTAGGTAATCCCTTTCTACTCATGTAGCCCTTAATGTGGAAAGAAAGAAACAATGGGAAGCAATGCATTTGCTCATAGCTTAAAGTGGGTTTCAGTCAACATTCAGCTTCAAGCTCCTGATTTTTCTCAGGGCAGTATTCCTATTGAAAAAAAGAAATGAATACGTGTTTCTCCTTGTGTTGTTTCACAGATGCTCCCACTCAAAACCAGCCATGCTCACCCACATAAATTTTCTGAGTGACTTTATCTTGTTTTTTCTGTGGGGAGGCAGAGATCTGTGTAATAGTTGAAAAGTAAGATGTTTTTATGTGAAAGATGTATGGCTTTGTTGCCACAAAGGAAGAGCAGCAACTGAATTCATTGGAGTCCATGATATTTTCCCATCCTGCGACTATACTGTTGGTGCACCTGGAGTGCCTTTATTGGAAAACATCTACAGTGCCCCCTCTAAAACACAAAATTGTTGATTATCTTCAGTGTCTTGTTTAAAAAGACATACAATTTCTCCAGTATTTCACTGAGATGTAGCAGCTCCACTTTCTGCAGCTTTAAGTAACAGTAATATATGATACAGAAACAATAATAGAAGTGCATTGCCAGTAGAGATAGTGACATGCTCTGGCTTTTCAACCTGACTGCATTTTCTGCTCATCCTTCCTGATCCTAATTCCCCAAATTAATTTTGCAACGAACATATTACTATTCTGGTAATATGGCTGCATCTGGACTCCCAATTATCAGAAGGTGTGGCCAAAACATTTCCTGAATCATCGCCTGGTCTCTGCGCTAAGGATGTGTGAAAGGATTTTGGAAGGTCAGACGCTTTCTGTGTAAACAGCATTGAATGTCCTAAAATACACTGTCTCTGCCGTGATTTTCAAAACTTTTCTTCAGCACTTACGTTAGTAAAATTTGCTTAGAGGGATGTGAAAGACAAAGGCAAAGTGGGTTAGAACATGGCCAGACCTAATTCAATTTTTTATTTAAGTCATTATTCTCAGGAAATTTTTACTTATCTTAAAATTACTAATTACTTAAATTACTTAAATTACTAATTACTTAAAATTTACTAATCTTAAAATTAATTTCTTAGGAAAGAGATGGAAAAAAGCAAGAAATTTATATAGAACTCAAGAACTTCTGTGACATTGGGACAGAGCAATGTCTGTAGAAAGGCAGTGCAAAGATGTCTGAGCACTTTGTTTAGTGCTCGCAGGCAGGCTGAATTCTAACTCATGCTTCTATTTAAATGGATTATTCCACAGGTCATATTTCTCATTTTCTGAAGCCAGCTTTTCACCTGGTTAATATTGCAAAGATTTACACTAATTCACAAATGCTAGTTTAAAGTGTCAAATCTCCCTTAAAAGAAAAATAAAGTTAACCTGGGCAAAATGAATAATACATATTTTATAGCCAAAAAGTGACTTTTAAGTTTCAGAAGAACCGCTAGTTCCTGCAGCCTGTGATTGCAACACTATTTTTTCCTAAGGAACAGAAAGCGTTTATACCTTGATATCCAATTCCTTAAGGTATAACTACACTTATAAATTTTAGTATATTTTTTCTCCATTCATCCTGTACTCTGGCAGAAGTTGGGAAAGATATAAATTTTTGCTTAATACATGCTGAAACACAAGCAAACAGTGTCACTCCTAATACCTTCTGTGAAGCAACAGTCCTTGATTTTTCTCCAAAATTAAACAGAAAAAACCCACTTTTAAATTGGTTCCATGAACAGTGCCAGAGAATTTGCTCTCCACAAGAAAAGACCACTTCACTGTTGCAGTCCTTAATGTTCCTACTGGTTTGCAAACATTGTCACACATGACGCTTGTATGCTGAAGGTCATGGAATGCAATGTAAATCACATTTCCAGATTTTAATTAACAGGAAAAATTGTAGAAACTGTAAAGGAAGACAGCAATGTGTCTAAAGATTTCAGTTACGCTATTTCCAATAGATGAAAGATACGTAGAAGCTCTTATCAAACCAGGTCATACAATGCCATTCATGGACTGAACTGAAATTTTCAGTGATTTGGAAGATATGCAACCCTGTTGTTCTGTGATAACATGACTATGATTGACTGCCTCAAAAGCAACCACACATCAGCAACTCCTTTCTGCCCCCAGCCATTCTATCCCATGTCAGAGTGAAGGTCACAACAATTTTCAGCAAGCTGGTGAATGCCTGGGGATTTTGTGGCTGTGTTTGTCATGAGTATGTGAACACAAGTTTGTCATCTAGTTTGCAAGTGCACAGGGCTTACATTTGTAGCTATTATAGGGTAAAAGTATTTAGGGAAAGTTATGGCATGGAGCATAAGAATGCATCCCTTGTCTTTGTTCATATACACTTGCATTTGTAGACTGGAGGTCCCATGGCAGAGTGAATTGTGATGATGTCCTGGGCAAAGTAGTCTCAAGTGAGTAAATTTCACTTACTTCATTGCCAATAAGCAAAAATCTACAATCACAAAGAAAAAAAAGAGTTTGAACACTTACAAACACATGGGTAAAGGTAAAACCACCATCTCCAGTCTCAGCTGACCTTATGTTCTCCCTGATGAGGCGATGAGCAGCACAGCAAGTGGACAAGCAAGGATTAATGCTCTTCTGCTGCTCTTTGTCACCACTCATTTTCCTTCCAGGCTGCTTCTGACTGTCCCTGTACCAGAGCAGGTCCCTCATGGCTAGGTTGGGTTCACATCTGCCCTTTTCAGATAGGAGGACTTCAAAGGGAAGAGGTAAATAAAAGAGCTGTGAAGTGGCTCCTATGGAAGGAGAATTTGGCTTCCAGACTGGGAGAGATGTATCAGCACCAACAAAGCACAGTCAGAGGCATTTCACAGAACCATGCTGTGGAAGGACTGTTGGGGAGGGTGAGGAGAAGATAATATGAAAGGAGAAGTGTGAAGACCAACAGAGGAAGGCATAGAGCAGTGGAGTAGAGGTGTAGAAGGCCCAACAGAAGATTTAGCTGCAGCATTTGTGGCGTGCTTCCTGAAGAGAGGGATGGTTTTGGTCCTGCTGAGTGAAGACCACCACGTCCTTGAAAGTGATGAGCATTTTACTTGGTTTTTGTGTGTTTATGCTGGGCCTTGGGCTGAAATTCTTACATGGCACTGGACTTCCTGCAGGATGTAGTACCATGTCCCATGGGGATGGATCAGCTAACCTGGAGCAACAATCTATTCCCACATGTTCTGGAGACCATGAAGCACTTACATCAGTTATACCACAGCCCCTTACACATTGAAGCATACTAGATACTCTCACTTAAACTTTTCTTAAATTTGTAATTTTCTGGTTTTATTTCCCCCTCCCTGAAAGTGCTGTGTAATACTATTGATGCAGAAAGAGAATTAGTGGGTGTCCCAGGTCCAGAGCTATCTGTATCTGAAAGCTCAGGGACTTGTGCTGGGGAAAGCTCTTGGAACTGAATTTCCCTAAAATTCAACTAAAGTACAAAAAATTCCTTGATTTTGAAAAAGTATTTGGAAACATTTCAGAACATTGTAAAAACTTTACAGGTCTCCTGTTGCTGGTTCTCTTCTGTTAAAAAAAATATTTTCTCTATATATTCTGGCTTTTTTTTTTTTTTGCAGAATATAAATCTCTGTATATGCTTTGGTATAAATGTTTAAAATTTTTCCACTGGCTGCTTTGAGATAAATGGTAATATGCACACTTGCCTCTTCAGGAATGTCGACATCCCCTAGGAACCTTATTTTTGCTGCCATGTCAAGTGAAAGTCATGCAAAAGGTATAAAAGTACAGTTAAAAGAAGTCTCTAATAAAAAGAAGTCAAAAGCAGAAAATAAGCAGTAGGAATAACCAATTCTGAATGGAAGGAATTTCCAGAGAAGCTGACTACAGAAGCAGTGGAAAGTGAGGCTGAAACGGAATCCCATTTTATCCCCAAAATACTCAGCAAGGATATTACAGGAAGGAAGCAGAGAGTCCTCTTGTCAGACAGCAAATACAACACACGTGTTTTCTGCTGTGCCATCTGTTTCTACATCTTGCAGTGCATTGCTACATACAGCTGCTGCCACCAAATGCCCATCTAATTTTAGGGTACTTATCTGTGCTTGAGCTTGGGTAAGTAGTCTCTCAGCCTTTGTTTGTAGGGGATGACACATGAGCTTTCCCACCTGCTGTAGATTTCCTGACAATGTCCCTTGGGAGACCATAAAGGCAGCTATAGAGTTGTGGGATGAGAAAGAAGGGTCATATAATTAATTAGAAACTGCTAAGTTGTCAGCAGCGTAGGCTGTAGTAAGCACTTTGGTTTCAGCCTGGGGAGGAGTTGACTTGCAAAAAAAATTTAAAAAAACCCTTTTTGACTAGAAGGGTGCAGCATATTCATCAGTGGTTTTGCAAAGAAACAAAGGAGGATAAGGCAAGGCTTGAGAACAATGCAAAATAGCATTGTTACAGCCAAAAAAGGAATTAACTGCTTTAGGAACACAGACTGTGACACATCTCTGGTCAATGGAGTCCCTCACTTCTGGGTAGAGGAACTTGCTACTGAAACAACAAGAAATTGCATCCTGGGAATGCGGAGGTCTGTATGAGTAGGATTTCTGTTTGTCATCATGCTTATCCCTATGTATTCTGTAGGAGATGGAAGGGAAAGAGAAGTTGCTTACCTATAATTTCAATGAGACTCACCTCAGTTGGATGTGGTGTGTATGGAGAATGACCTAAGATGTACTGCGGAATAGTTGAAGTAAGGATAAGTTAAATGATAATTCAGCCATTATTTGGTGCGTGGATGAGTACCAGCATTTCTCTATGTTTGAACCTTTGGGTTCAGAAGGGCCTGAGAAGGAGACATTTAAACCCAAGACAAAATGCTGGTAGTCAAAGAATTCGAAGGTAAGCAAATTGACAGCAAAATACTGAACTGTATATAAACTTATCAGTTCCAAGTTGGTGTGCCTGCAGAAATAAAATGGCTATGTTATAGTCTCCTTGACGAAAACCACCTGTTGATGGAAGCTAGGAATCAAATAAAATAAACAAGTCTATCTTAAGAAAGAAAAAGAATGACACTAAGAAAGTATCATAATGTAAAATGAGAGTGTACCTTCACCTTGAATACTGTTTACAATTCTGAGCACAGTCCTTCAAAAAAGGTAAAGCAAACAGATCCACACAAGGGCAAGAAAAAAGTATTGGAGTAATAGCAAGATGTCTACTGTGTGCTTGGTGATTATAAAGGTGAATGCTTTAGAAAGAAACAAATAAATTATGACATAGCACAAATATATCCAGTACCAACTAGAACAGAGAAGGTCAGACGGAGGCACCTGTTTGCTTTCATAATAGAAAAATTACAGACACATTGTAAAGGGAAAGGAAACTACATTAAACTGTTAAAAGGTTGGTTTTGGAAGCATAAATAACATACAGCTGTGTATGAACTGCTGTAAAACATGACTGAAAAAAAAGGATTAGTAGGATTCCAAAGGGGACTTAAAACCAGATCTCTGATGTTATTCAGGTGGCTCCTACTGAAGTGCATGCAGTAACTTCAGTTAGCTATGAGCTCAATTTTGGGAGGTTCTGAACATGCTGGCTATAATCCAGCAACACCCATCCTTTGCTCTCAGCAGGTAAATATTGTCGCTGATGAGTGCAGCAGAAATTACACCCTCGAGGTTAAACGCACACTTATATTATTTGCTGGACCATCATTAGCATGTTCAGTATTGAATTTTCCATAAATAAAATGCCCACAATTATTTATCCTAGATGAAAAAAT
>WEIV01006704.1:37191-54994 GCA_013390005.1 Calyptomena viridis
TGACCTTTAATGTGACGACCCTTAACCACATTAGCTGTTTTTTTTTCACATTCTAAATCTTCTTAATACTTTGTTACCTGGAGAGTTTTATTAGCATTCACCTGTCTGAAAATGACTGGGGAACAGAAATGCAAATTACTCCCAGACAATGCAAATACATGGCATTTTGTAAATGAACCTTGCAAAGCTTATGCACATGTTAGAGCATATTCCTGATGCAGCTTCTACAGTCAATTAAGCTGGTGATGACCATAATCTATTATATAGTATGTCAGAGGTTAATTGTTCTCACCTTTTTCGTCTTTATCTCAGCAGGCATTCATATACACCACTTACTCCTTTCTTCTTCTCTCCTGACCAGTGACAACACCAGCTGGAAGTAGCCGGCTAGTTTGCTATCTTGTATCAGATGTGTTAAATGCAGGGTTGCTGAAGGTGGTAGCTCACATCGCTCCAGGGGAATATGTCGAATACCCAGGGACTGGGTTTTGTTGCTGGACTTATGTGTAGTATCTAGCTTGGCTTTTTTTGATTTCTCCGTGCTAGCAAAAGCAGCCTTGGAGGGGCACTCTGTGAACTTAATGATATAGGTGCTGCCCCAATGTCTCCTGCNCCAATGTCTCCTGCCTTCAGATTGTCTTTTGGTCTGCACTCATACCTCTGAATTACAATTGTGTAACTTCAGAGCTTCAAACGTATGATAGGCATTCCACAGTGAAAGGAACGAGCAGCTGTTCCCTGGAAAAACTTCAAAAAAACAAAGAGGTACCCAGCCCCCACTGAAGGGCCAATTTTCAAATATAATTTTGCACTGACGTACAAAAGCAAGGAGTATACTGTTTTGATCTTCTGATATATTTTATTTCCAGCCACAGCTCTATCTGACCACTATTAGATACACTCATTGTATTCTGCATTTTACAGCAGAAATAGGACCATGGAAATAATGCATGTAAATACCACTTTCCAGAATTTCATTTCTGCTTCTCAAGCAATACCATCCTCAACAAACTTTTGAAAAATTTTTACACATTAATACTTGCTAAATTAACTCAAATCTTCCTGGATGATGTAAAGAATACATCTAGAGTATCCCTATAAACTGACCCATCCAAATACTTTGATTTTGCATATACTTTTCTTGAAAAGTGATATCCCATGCAGCCAGTGCTGTCATTTAAAAATTGAATAATGACGTGCATAAACAAGAACTTTTACAGATAATAAATAAAGGGTAGAAATCTTCAGTTCTAGTATTTTTCAGGAAGCAACTTTGGCTCCTCAGTAGCAAACCTCAAGGGAGACCTACAAATCCCTTCAAATTAGAAGTCTAGAATTAAAATTTTTAGTTCCTTTGGTTATTTAAAAGGACAATAATGAAGATATTGCATTACATGCTATTACGATTTACCATCTGACCCTAGTTTCATGGACATGAATGGTTTCTCTTTTGTGTCTGTTCTATAAGATCTGTCAACTCTCTCCATGGTACTGTGTCACATTTGGTCCATGCTTTTGTCTCTAGTGGTCTAATTAATTAGCAAAATTAGACTAAGATAAGAGCAAATATATCTAACTCGTTTCTAGCTTTCTTTTCAATCTGACGCTTTTTACCAGACCTTGTAAAAGAACTCAAATTTTTTCCTTCTAGTTGTTTTGTAAATCTAACAAAAGATGAAAGTTCTTGCAGCCTTACATCTTAGTAAAATGCTGAAGAAAGCACATATATTTTGTAGATTGTCAGTGTGAAGATGCAGGAAGCAAAATTTTTTTCAGTTACAGTGATGTAAAATATTTGATGGTGCATCAAAAAAAATACATTTCCATGTCGGGCTTTTTATAAGTGACTTACTCAGCCTGCTGATTTGTCACCTTTCTGGAGACTGACAGGTATGTTGATTTTCACACCTGTCTCCATTGGCACAAGAAATTCAGCTAAAGGCTATTACAAATGCCTGTTGACCAGTATCAGGTTTTGGTAACTAATAATTGCCTCTGGTGGAATATATGGCAGAAAAGAAAATATTTTCTAGTGTAGTTTCTGCCTCTATTGCTGTTTTGTAGATAAGGTTTCTGTGACTTAGAATTTAGAACTCCAAATGATGTATAAAATGGCGTGAATAAAATTTTCACAGAGAATATCTTGAAGCTGAGAGATGTTTTTTGACCTTTTGACTTCATTAGGCTTTGTACCATGTTTGGTGATCATTTAAGAAATAACCCACATTTTGATACGTGCAAATAAGAACGGGGTTGTTTTATTGCCACTACTTCTTGTTCTTTCATCTGAAAAAGCAGAATAGACTGGGAAAAATACAAGAGTTTTTTTCACACCACAGAAATAACTTCCAGTGCTTCTTAGATCCCTCTACTAGTGTGGGTACAATATGAAGATATATATGAACATATTTCATTAATTAAAAGGTCACAGAGTGTTGCTTTTAAGCAAACCTTCCTTGGAAATGTAGTAGGCATATTTAATTGCAACAAGTTTCTAAAGAATCTATTTAAGGAGTTATGAAAGCACTCTTTACCCTTGCCCAATCTATGAAGGCAGCTGCTTTCGGAAAGAAAATAATAGCAACGGAGAGGTTGGAAGAGGGAAAAAACCCACTATGCCAAACAACCTAATATCATTATGTCTTTGATTTTTCTCATTGTGTTTTTACACATATGCTTTGAAACTAATGTGCTTGGTGGACTTGCTTGGCTTTGTCTGAACTGAATATCACATCAAGCACCCCAGCCCAGCACTAGTCTTGCAGCCCTGTCTGATATTCCTTTTGTGTATCAGGAAGAGAGAGATTTTGTTTCATGCATCGTTCATAAGCTCACTGCTGAGACTCTACAAGTTGCTACATCTTCCAATCCTATTTCAAAGACTTAAAGAGAGAGGACTGTACTTTTGTGGAAAATGGTTACATATGCCACATCATCAGCAGTTGTCAAAGGCAACACCTATTTTGAATACATGGTAAAAAAGGTAGCTGTTTACTGTTGGGTCCATGTTTTCTTGAGTCACATTATGTGCTGTGTTGCAGTATTGTTTCACATGCTGACAGAGGACACACCTCTATCTCCAGCACAAAGAACAGAATAAAATAAAGCCCCTACTTTATGTGGAAGCTGTTGCTTGAGAACTTCTGCACATCACTTAATCTTCCAGTCAATCAAAATCTTTTATCTTACCCAGTTATGTCACAGTAAGACCACCTTCCCTGAATGCAGCCTATTGTTTGCACCTATTAGGTTTCTTTCCTCTCTTTTCGTCTCTATCTGTTTCCACAGTGGGCAGTAGATCCTTTCCTCCTGTTCCTTCTGCCATCTGCAACAACCATTCTGTGACTCATTAAGTTAGGCTCATTTCACGTCTGGTCTCATGGGACATCTATTTTCATTGGCCTATGCCTCCTTTCTCAAGTTAATAATAATAATGATGGTGATGACGACAACAAGAACCAATAAAACTTTCATTCCTAAACTTCTTTGCAATCCTGCTATAAAAGCCTCCAAAAACCATAAGATGATGCAGCAATCACCCTTACTTCTACCTTTATTTGGTGTAAGATCCATTGTAACAAAGAATATTTGTATTTGTGCTGATAAATATAGCCCACAGAGACATGTTCTCAGACATTTTGGTAATGGAATATATAATCCATCACAGTGAATTTTGAAGCAGGGCATCAGGAAGGGTGGTGAATCCTCAGCTGAATTAGTTTATAGCAAGGCAAATGTGTGCTCCTATCTGTTGCCCAGAAATTGTTCCCTACAGATGGCTAGTCACACCTTTCACTGTGCTCTCACCTTATTAGGCAGAACTATAGGAAGTCCCTGATGCAAATACTATTCAATCAAGTGAAACAAAGCAGGAATCTGATGCCATCTGGGAGAAAAATCCCATGTTCGCATTTCCGACTTCCCATTCCTCAAAGCTCCCTGAGGATAAGGGGGCATGAGCTTTGATCTTGCAATGTGCCTTGCTGTCTCTCCCTGTTACCACCCCGTCACCTTAGCCATATGATTGCTCTTGTTTATCACACACAATTTGTGCATAAATGTTAAGAGATTCAGGACCACAGCAGTACCCATTCTTTTAATACCGCTCTTCAATTTTTTTTCATAATTTCTTCTGCTGAAATTTTAGAATTGAAATAAATGCACTTTTCAACACTAAATTACAGTTTAATATACAACTACAAGAAGGTTGGAAGGAGAATCTGGGGAGGTACAGTATGACCTCAGTGCTGGGACAGGTCATGGAGCCAATCATCTTAAATGCCATCATGTAGCACATACAGAACAATCAGAAGATTGGGTCCAGCCAACATGGGTTTGTGAGAAGCAGGTCCTGCTTGACCAATGCCATCTTCTTCTATGAAAAGATGATGCTCTTAGTGGATTAGGGAAAAGAAATGGATGGTGTTTACCCGGACTTTAGTAAAGCATACAACACCATTTTCCATAGCATTCTTCTGGAGAAACTGGCTGCTTATGGATTTTATGAGCACACTCTTCACTGGGTATAAAACTGTCTGGATGGCTGGGCCCGGAGAGTGGTTATGAATGGAGTTAAATCCAGCTGGCAGCCAGTCACCAGCGGTGTTCCCCAGGGATCAGTGTGGGGGCCAGTTCTGTTTAATATCTTTATCAATGATCTAGATGAGGGAATAGAGAGCGCCCTCAGTAAGTTCACAGATGACACCAAGGTGGATGGGAGTGTTGATCTGCGGAAGGTAGGAAGGCTCTATAGAAGGATCTGGATACGTCAGATCAGTGGGCTGAGGCCAATGGTATGAGATTCAACAAGGCCAAATGGCAAGTTCTGCTCTTGGATCACAACAACCCCATGCAGAGCTACAGGCTGAGGGCAGAGTGTCTGGAAAGCTGCCTGGCAGAAAAGGACTTCAGGGGAAAGATCAGGGGAAACCTTATCACTCTCAATAACTAGAGTTTGTATTGAGGTGGGGATTGGTCTTTTCTCACAGGTAACAAGGAATAGGACAAGAGTAAATGGCCTCAAGATGCACCAGGAGAGATTTAGAATATGTGGAAAAATTTCTTCATGTAAGACATTGTCAAGCGTTGAAACAAGCTGCCCAGGTGTCACTGTTTAATGGGACAGTGGAAATGAATTAAAATAAATTCAATATTAAATTTTTCAAGATTTGTTTGAGTATAAAGATAGAAAGAACTTTTATTAAAACAGAAAATAAAAATATATGTTATGTATTAAAAACACCCTTATCAAAGTAATATAAAAACCAGAAAATTAAATTGAGTAGCCTGTGTAAGAAAACATGAGTAGCCACTGCACAACAAAATAGTCCTTCTCAATTAAAATAACACAAGCTTTTTGGATTGAAGCAAAACCTGCCCGCAAACAGGTATGAGGGGTATAGGAGGGGTTTCAGAGTTGCAATGACTCCTGGTGGCCCGAGGGGGCATTGGGATAAGGAAGGGGTAGGTAAAGCGAGGGAGTTTCCCAGGGTAGTGTTCCCAGAGAACAAAGACGCAGATTAGACCAAGCCTTACCATCCCCCAATAACCTGTGGCCCTCAGAGATTCTGGGAGGGAGAGTCTGGAACACACCCCGCCACCCCTGGGATATGTGGGCCCGGGGAAAAAATGGGTAAGGCTGAGGTCCTGCCCTGGAAGGATCCCGGGAACATGATGGAAATGGGAAGGGGACCCCCAAACCAGGGCCGTGAAGAAAAAGAAAAGAGAGGGTGAAGCGGAGTAATAAGGTAGGCAGGGGAAAGGGACAGGGTAGAGTTCTCTGGCCAAACCAGAAGCCTGTGATGCAGGAAAGGGATCTGAGTTGACGCTGGGCTCTCTGCTGCTAGGAAACAGTCCCTGATATCCTGGCCTCAGCTACCACGTGGTCCAAAATGGTGCCGTCAGGTTCTTGAGCAGCGGTGGATTCTCCCACTAGCTTGGCACAGCCAAAAAAACGATGTCTGGGCTTCACCATTTTTTATACCCTTTGTTCTGGCCCAGCATTCCCCAAGCCTCCATGCATGTGTGTATGTCTTTTTTCCCACACTTTTCCCGCCCCAAAAAGGCATAGCCTAGTGTTCCATTGGTCTATCTTCACCCTCGCCTACTTCTGGTCCCAAACCATGGCAAATTTCTTTGGTTTTCACCATGTGCGCCGGTCCAAACATGGCGACTGCCGTCCCCCAACCTGGACACCCCGCACCGCCCCACCAACACAGGGACAGCAGCCCGGGGGACCATGGCCGGCGGACCCGCACCATGGCCATGGCACTCCCGAGCGCTGCGAGGGGATGGTGAACAAGCCACCACACGCTAGCAGTGCGCCACACACCATGGCGGGCGGAACAGAACAGCCCACCTCGCGCTGCAAGGGGATGGTGAGTGCAGGTGGTTGCGGACAGGGCTGCGGTGGGTCAGCGGCTCTGCTGTCCGGCAGTGCTGGAGATGAGGCAGCTGGGCACTGCCTGGCCCAGGGTGCAGAGCTGACGACAGTGGGGAAAGGGGGGGGCTGGGCCCACAGCCCCCTGCCCCACCGTGCACAATTCTACCTCTAAACAAAGGGGAAAAGTTTTCCATAAAATTAACCACGACATCAGGGAAGTGTTTTAGTCACCATCCCAGGAGATATTTAAAAGGCGTACAGGTGTGGCACTTGGGGACACGTTTCAGTGGTGGACTTGGCAGTGCTGGCTTAAAAGTTGGACTTTATGATCTTGAAGGTCTTTTCCAAACTAAACCATTCTATGATTTTATGATAATACAGAATTCACCCCAAAAGCCAGCTGAAGTCTCTTAGTGTCTAGTGTAGTATAAGCAAAGGAGTCTTATGAAATAAACCAAAATTATTAATGTGCCATTATAATTGGAGGGCAATCTCAGAAAGATGCCCTGCTCTTCTCTCACTGTTCATTTAGGCTGAGGCAGCAGTTTCTTCCTGTTAGGGAGCTAATAAGGACAAAATTAGCAATACAACTAGTATTAGTTTTGTGCTACCCTGACCTTTCTGCACTTTTTGCTTAGTGACCACTCAAGGAATTTAAAACCAATATGTTCACCCCACTGATGTCACATGACCAAGAAATCTAGGCAGACATTCAAAAGCACAATTGCATAGGTTTTTCCTTTTTTTTCTCTAGCTCACTTTTATCTAGGATCTGTTTGGGGAAGGCAAAATAGTATCCCAGCTGAACCTTCATGCTGGTTTTCAAGTCAGATTGAGGGATGCCATGACTGAATACTATTTACACAGTGCTAAAGATTAGGTTTTGAATTGCATTATTTTACATATTTTTCTAATTAGTCTTCTGCTACTTTTTTGGATAGGTGAGATATTACCTGGATTCTAGTTATCTGTAATACCATGTAGTTTCTGAACTTAATTCTGGTATTCTTTACAAATAAAATTCCTCTTAGAGTGTGAACAAATTCATGGGTTTTGACAAAATTTATGAAAATAAAATAACTGTGAGGACACGCATGGGGGGGTGTGTTATACTTACAGATACCATATTTCCCCAACAAGCAGCAGAACTCACTTGGTGTTAGTGTACAACATGCTTTTTATTGCCGTCACAATGAACCAAGGATGATAATGCTCCAGGCAATTCAGTACAGAAAAATTCATACTTATTATTTAAAGACATCTCCACTCATTTTATATTAAAGGTGTGAGATTTTTTTGTGTGTGATGGTAGGACGATACATTCTGCTATCACATAGTTCTTTCATTCTAAGAGCCTGTGCAATGTCTTTAAAGGTTTATGTGAAGGCTGTGTTTTGCTCTAAGTGACTGCCTTGTTCCTGAATGTTCAAAATGAAGACATTTAGCCCTTCACCCTATGAATTACCACCAGCCTTTCACTCAGCTCACATTTAATTACTGTGCAAGTCTTTTTCTGTGGGTCTTTGGGCCTCATTGTATGCTGGTATTACCCCTTGTAGAACAATTTGCATAATACAAAGTATCAGAAAATGTCATTTTGATTTAGTCTCCTCCTGTTGAAGTGTAAACAGCCACTCAAGATGTAAGGCATGGGTATTTTCCGTTCCTTCTTCGCTTGATTCCAAATCTCAATGGCTCTTCAGGCAGACAGATCAACACTTTCCATGAGAAAAACTGAAGAGCAAGAAACACTACAAATCTCTTCTTAAGACTTGCATGGTATGTGAGGCAACTCTAGTTTTTCACAAAGTGGTAATTAAAACGAAGCACTTTCTTGGTACAAGCCAAATCACCACACTGGAACTTTAGCCCAACCTAGCCTTTCTATAGTACATGTTATGGCTATTTGCCATATCCAAACCAGTAACTGTTTGCAAGGCTTTGGTGCAAAATGCATTTTCTTTGTGAAAAGACTGTATATTTAATTAACTTCAGATCTGCTTTTATTAGTTGTCTTGGGGATATAATAAATCCTTTTAAATTTTGTAAAGGGCAGGGAAAGGAATTACTGAGAAGGACTCAATTTCCATCATCATAGCTCACTCAATTGACTTGCTTTCTCTGGTAGCTACATTCCACCAGCTCCTTGCCAAAGAGCTTGTCTCCTCTTCATTACAGTTTCCTAGATCTGCTCCTTGCTCCTGAACTGTCTGGCATTTTATCTGGAGGACAAGGCAAGGGACAAGACTCTCTCCCTGAAGAAATTTAACCTTTGTGGTGGATTGACATGTCTGTGCACTTAAAACCATTTTATACTTAAATTACATCCAAGTCAAATCCCTCAAGCCACAGCATTTCAATCCTTAGGGAGGGGGGAAATGTACATTTAATTTTGAGGTGTGAGTGAGAGGAACTGTGCTAAGAAAGGTGCCAATTATGAACAGGACAAGCTGGTTTTCACCTGTTTTTTGAGGCATATAAATAAGCAAATCCTTAATTAGTCTAATTCCACTCACATCCAAAGAACTATCTCCATGTTCATTATCTGGATCTTTATTTTCAGGTACTGAGTGCGTTACACAATTTTCTGTGTGAGGTAATTTGCATTCAGCCATGCTCCAGCTGCACAGTTCTACAAAGTTTATACTCCTGTCATTACAAAATGCTGAGTGAACAATAGCAGGGTCTAAACAGGAGCAGAAAAGACTTGGGATGAAGTGCATGCCTTGCACAAATATTTAATGTGTTAAACTGCTTTATTATTATTTTCCATTATTTCTTAGCTAGACATAGTCTGCTGTAGTGGAAAAGAAATAGAGTCTACAACAATGGAAGAAATTTAAAAACTAAAACTATGGCACAGCTGCTTTTTTTTTTCCTGCTGCAAGAGCTGACAGAAAAGCACACTTTGAGGCTAAGCTTTTCAGTGTAGAGAAAATTAAAAAATAACCAAGGACAGTTCAGGAAAACTGTGTGTTGAACAAGGTTAACCCAGAAGGAAAAAGATATTCACTGCAGTTCACGAAACGTCTCCTTGCCACATAGCCTATGTGTTTTACTATAAAAAGAAGAACAACCAATGAGAGAGGAACTGGAGGCAAAAGGGCAGCTGTTAGAAAGACCAAGTGAAAGTAGCCCTCGAGATAAGAACAGAAAAGAAACAAAGGAAGCAGCACTAGGAAATTTTCTGTTCCTTTCTGCAGACAGGTGCTTGCAGTCTCTCTCTCTGCCAGGGTCTGAGGCATGCTGAATTCTGGCTATCAAAGCAGGACAACCAAAACCTTTCAGAGACATCAGATGATCTACCCACCTGGCTGCTGGTCTTTGGCGAGTTTTTATGAAGCTGTTATTTGAAAGCCACCGATGATGACATAAGAGTCATCATTTAGAACTCCAAGTGGTTTTAACATCTAGGTTTTGAAGTTTACTAGAGAAAGGCATTATTAACCATTCAAGCACTGTCACTATGTCTGTCTTTCCTCCTTCAGTGAGATATTTAACTTTGATGAAGGGCTAGTAGCTGTTAGTGTAGCCCCTAATACAAGTAAAATTTTAGACATAAAACATTAGGCAGCTCACAATCACACCTTGTTAACATTTAAAAATTAACATTGAAAAATAAACACTTAAAACATTGAAACATTGAAAAATTACATTGAAAAAAAACATTGAAAAATAAAACAGTCCTTTGGAGTATTAGGTACTCAAGCATAAATAATGTTAGATATCCAAAGAGCTCTCTAACTCCTTACTATCCACACTGCAAAGTTTCTGCCCTCCAGTGAGGAAGCAGAAACAGTCTCCCTCATTCAGTTAACCAGTCACAAAGCTCAAATAACCAAGGGCACATTGTTTGAGAACAGCCCACATTCTGCAAATTATTCATACAGGATGTTCAATTGATATTTATGGTCAACAAATGCTGCAAAACAAAATCAGGTTACTAAATAATAATAGGTGCTATTCTGCAAGAAAATAGACATATATGTAAAAAATTCAAAATGTTTGAGCATCATTGAATTCCAAATCTGAATACTACACTTGAGAATAAACCTAAGTAAATTTAAAGAATGAAAAAATTTTAAAGAAAGAGAATGTGGATTCTTTAAATACGCATTTGAGGCCCAGTTCCATCTGACCCCAGGGAGCATGCCTTTGAGCAAAATGGGTGCATCAGAGTCAGCCATAAATTGACTATAAAGTATAATAGAGCTATATCTGAGCTCAGAGATGTTTTGTTCGGGCTTAGTTCAAGCTAGCACCAGAAACTAGAAGCAGTATTTTTGCATCAAAATATTACTGAATGCAGACAAATAGGTTCTGTGGGATGACAGAATAGAAGCTACTGTCCTTACATCAGACACTTCTTCCTGTGAACATGCCATAGTTGAATCAACCATAGTTGATGGCGTAGGAGTGCCATGTAGCAGGGCAATAACAAGGGAGGCCACTGTGCCTTGCGATAGCACACCACCAGTCTGCCCAACACACTGATGTCACTGAAAGAAATCACTTTTTTTTCATACTTATGCAGTATTGCAATGATCACCTCACTGTACTTGCTGTTTCTTTCCCTCTGCCTTTGGAAATTTTAAAGTCTAGACTCTAAACACAGAAAGGACCAATAATTTTACTGTCTAAGGGGAAGAAAGTAGAAAGAAAATTCTCTCCAGTAAAAGACATGTAGCTACATCCCAGCTGGGATGCCCTTAGGTCTTCCTTTATTTTCAACTGTCTAAATAAGTCTCACAGTTCTGAGATCAAGAGAGTGCAACATTTCTTATCTGCATTGGGTTTGCATGGCCAGGTTTTGGTAATGGGGGGTCTACAGGAGTGGTTTCTCTGAGAAGCTGCCAGAAGCTTCCCCCATGTTCGACAGAGCCAATGCCAGCTGGCTCCAAGATGGACCCACCACTGGTTGCGGTTGAGCCCGTCAGTGACCAGAGTAGTGCTTCTTGGATAGCAGAGTTAAAAGCAGAAAAAACACTGTGGAATTGCAGCTGGAGGGTGAAGGGAGGACATATGAGAGAAACAGCCCTGTAGACCCCAAGGTCAGTGAAGAAGTGGGGGAAGGATGCACTCTAAGCATGGGAACAGAGATTTCCCTACAGCCTGTAGTGCAGACTATGGTGAGGCAGGCTGTCCTCCTTCAGCCTGTGGAGGTCCATGGGGAGAGCTGAGATCCACCTGAAGCCTGGAGGACCCCATGCCAGAGCAGGTGAATACTCAGGAGAGGCTGTGACACACTGAGAAGCCTGTGCTGGAGCAGTCTTCTTGCAGAACTTGTGACCCCATGGGGGATCCATGCCAGATCACGTCATTAAGAACTGCAGACCATTAGAAGGACTCATGTTAGTTGAGCCTGTCAAGAAATGGAGGGGTGGAGAGAAGGTGTTTTAAGATTATTTTTACTTGTCATTGTCCAGCACAGGTTTGATTGGTAATAAATTCTGTTAATTTCCTCAAGCTGAGTCTCTTTTGCTCACGAGAGTAACTGCTGAGTGATGTCTCCCTGTCCTTATCTCGACCAATGAGCCTTTCTTTATATTTTTTCTCCCCTGCCCAGCTGAGGAAGGGAGTGATAGAGTGGCTTTAGTGAGCACCAGGCATCTGGCTAGGGTCAGCCCATCACGTTATCTAAAATGGAGACTTTCGTAATGAGATGATTCTACTCCAGTAATTTTATTTTGGACATAAGAATTGACCATAAAACCAGAAACCTCATTCTGAGACACTCCAAACATGCTTTATGTTGTAAAGGAGGAAGGAAATAAAGTTTGAAACCCAAAACTCACAACTGCTTTAAGTTCTAATGAACCAACTAAATACCTGAGACATTCCAGATGTTCAAAGACTTTGGGATTCAGGTTCAAATTCCACATATCAAGCCACTTTTAAAAATAAATGTGAAATATGGTACAGATTTAGACAATTTAATCCACAGAGTTCTACTCATATCCTGTATAGAAAAGTTGTTTTGCTATTCCCAACAGTAATGACTTTTGTAATTGGATATGCTGCGAAATTCAGCTCTTCTTCATAGCTCCATCTATTACCAGTTTCTCTGTTCTCTTTTGGATGCCCAAATTATCTCATATTCATCTGGACTTTGTCAATGCAAAGCTGTTCTTATTACTAGCCTTTGTTGTTTCCTGACTTGATTTTGAGTCAAAGTCCTTTCTTGTAAATATGTATCATTCAGATACATGATTAACTTATTAAACATTGCAGAATAAGCTCATAGTGTGTTTTTCTGATGTGATTTAACTTTCATTTTTGGTGAGTTCATTGCAATGGAAAGGCTGTATGATGCAGAGGGAGTGCAGGGTACTGCATAATGCTCTCTCCTCGTCAAGCAGTGGTTCAAGTCGTCTCTTCAAAAGCAACTTAATTATCACTGTCTGACAGTTTTGGAGAAGGATTGTTTGGTTGTTGCCTCATAAAACTAGGAATTTTTTATGTAAAGACTTTATTTCAAAAAGAGAAGAATCACAGAAAATATGCTTTCTTCTAATATTGAATAAGGGACTTTAATAAAGGAAATTGTTATTCTCCTTTGCTTCCCTTGTTTCTTCTCTTTTTACTGCACTGTAGAATTTCTGCTGTGAACTTTTTCCTGCCTTCCCTGTGCTTATATTCTGCTTATTAACTAATGCAACTGTAAGTCTTATGTTTACATCACGGTCTGACCCTGGGCAAGTCACACATTCTTTTCCAGCTGCAGCAGCAGCAGTGCCAGCTAAAGAGGTTAACAGCCTGACCCTGCCTCCTAGCTACCCATCTTCACCAGAGGCTGAGCTACTTTTGGGAATGTACTTGAATCCAGATAGATTAACAAAGATTTACTGATCACTGTCCTAAGCAGGGCTCACTTGTTTAGGCTGAAATGAGTAGGGGAGCTTCTCCATGAGCAGCTGAGGGAGTCTGAAGAAGCAATAGCTTCTGCTGGGAGAGCAGTGATTTGCCATGGCACTGGGTGAGCTGCAGCAACTCCTGAAGTGTAGTTAAAAGGTGCCACATGTCTGCACTGTCTTGGTCAGCATGCTTTGCCTCTCCTGTCTGTAACATGGGGTTGATACCATTCTCCGAATTTCATTCAAGGTAGAGTTCATCAACATGTGAAAACTACATCAAGATTAAGGATGGAAAGCACAGAGAAAAGCCAAAGCACAACTATGAATTGCTATTTCAGATTCTAACAGAAGAGTGATGTCAGCCATAGCTGTTCCATTTTAGCCATGAAACAAAGTAAATGGTTTGTTTCCATGCTAACTATTGGTGGCATATAAGAATTACATCTCCCAGAGTCCCTGGAGGAAAGGCTTCATGTGGCTGTCCAGCTCCGTGCGAAAAGTGCACGCCAGACTATAGGTCACAGCAACTGCCTCCACCCCCAGTCCTAGACTAGAGAGGAGATAGGTCATTTTTGCCTTCTAGGCTTTTCTATTTTCTTGTCCATGCAAGCTCAGTTGAGCTTGCTACTATATCAGGGACAAGAAGAATGGGCACCCTTGTGTTCCTGTTTCCTGCACAACACATAAATTTCTGGTCTCCTCTAATGAGAAAAGTCCCTGGGGGGAATAAGAGATTTCTCTACCTTCCTACCATGTTTTTCTACATGGATGGACAGACCAGGTCACAATGTGCTTCTTCATGATCAGCTTATCTTTCTTTTGGTGCCTCATTGCTGAAACAGCCCCAGGGCTCCTGAATGCACTTGGCCATCACTTCACCCTGCAGACAGGCAACATTGATGCACAATTCCTGGCATATCACTTGTCTTCTGTCTGCATTTGTAAAATGATTTTGTTGCAATGCGGGGATGCCCTCCAAGCAGAGTAGGCCTGTTAGATCATGTTTCTGATGTGTAAATTTGCAATTAAGTCAAAAGTGTAATTTCTCTGCAGTGTCTGTTTACTGAACAAAATCACTAATACTCCTGGGGATAAATCCACTTATTGTGATATTCTCAGGAAGATTGTAGAAAAGATATGTCTGTGTTAGGAGGGCTGGGACATGCCGTCTTTATTAATTAAGAACTGAAATTGATATTCTTCAGTAGACATACCTGTTCCAAGATTTACTCAGCTCCAGTTCACACTATCCATGAAGAATCTAAGAATTACTTCTGTAAAGAAACTATTCAGACATTTTTTTGGCAAAAAATGAGGAAACACGATAGAAGGTGACACTGTCCCTTTGCTGTCTCAGAGATAAAATAGCTTTTATGCTCCAGGAAGAAAAATTGTGTCCTTTGGAAGAATTAGTGAGGGAATGTATATAGTCTGTATTGTGTGGGAAATCAGTCTTGATGATTACCACTGTCCATGCTGGCTTTAAGCTTGTCAGTCTCTGCAGCTGATAGTCTGGGGTCTTGCACAAGTTCTAAACTAGTCTTCAGGAAAGTGTAGAGCAGTTACATATGATATACATTACAGGACTGTATGAGTGGCAGGTTCTCAATTTTCAATATGTCTTTTATAAAGAATCACACTTTCATTTACAATACACAGGGAAAAAAAATAATCTCATGTTTATCAAACTGTTGGAGCTACATGACAACAACAAGAAGTCCGGAAACCATGGAAAAGAGGGCATCATAATCCATAACGCTGCATAATTAATCATTTTTGAAAAAAACACAATCTTAAAAGCCTTGAAGTGTTTATAAGCTTCCAGTGGCCTATTAATAAAACACGGCAAAATGGAAATTAACTCTTTAAAACATGATGGTACGTAAAATGAAATTTTCCACAGAATAATGTTAGTTTGAGGGCATGCATATCTTTATCCCCTTTCTTTTAGAAAGAATCACTGAATAAATCTAACTTTTGATTTAAATTGAAGGTATGTACAATAGTGTATGGGATGGTAATTACTTCCACAGAACATAAAAATATTAGCACAGGAGCCGTATAATCTAAAAATAAAATTGTTCAGGTGGTTTAGCACATTGGCTAAACAACACAGTTTCTGAAGGTAGAAACTATCAAGAAATTCAAGCATTTCTCAGTGCTTCATGATATTTTTCCGTAGCCCATCACAGTTTCTTTTTTAAATAAAGCCTAATTGGTTTACAATACACACTCATCATTTCACATGCCAAAAATACTGTCTATTAGAGGAACATTAAGGTGATAAAATAATCCCACAGAAGCAAGAAAAACTAGCTGCATATTAAACCTCTATGGTGCAATATAAGGGGCACCACAGGAAGACATTAATGTGGAACCTAATTCTGGAAACATAATGATAATGATTATTTTCCAACAGCTACTAAGAAAAATCAGCATTTATACTAGTGTCTTGCCTCCCGTGTGATCTGGATGCATTCAGTATGGCTGAAGTGAAGCTACCTTTTGCTTGAGTTAAGTAAGTAGGGGGAAAGCAGGTCTGTGACCTGCTATAGATTAGTGCTGTTAGGAATGTTTCACACGGTTGTCCTCCAGTTGCCATGAAAAGGCCAGGGCTGTTTATATGGGTGGGTGCTGAGCTTGGAGGACTAAGCTAAAGCAGTACTGAGGGCTTTAGAAAAGCTCAGGCTAATGCCCACACAAAGTGAAAGGAGGTGGGAACGTGGAATCTTTATAGTCTTTTAATTCCATTTGTGCTTGGGGAATTTTTTGCATTTTGCTTTTCTAGTTAATTTTTCAGATTTTATTATGCTAAGTAAATACTGAAAAAAAGATGTTATTTGGTAGTAATGTAATAGTAAAACTAATGTAAGTGTAGACAAAATTGTGTAATAAGGACATAAAACCTCTTATTAAGCTTCAAAGAAAGAAGCATGTGGAACCAGTCAAAAGGTTCAGGTACTCAATCATATCTAACACTGTTATGTATCAGTCATAGCCTGAGTCAAAAACTGAGTTCTCAGACACAGTGGATTAGAGAGTGATGCTGCTCATCATTAAACTGTTGCACCTGAATTTTTGAGCCATATTTCCCTCTACACTTCAAATTGCCATCAGCCAGCAGTGCTGTTACAGCAGGTTACCCTGCACTCTCCTCAGCTTCACTCCCCTGCTGGACTGGCATCAGATCTCGCAGGTGGATGAGGCCGTAAGCATTGGTGTAGCTGGAAGAGAATAAGACTGGTAAGCCAAGCAGGTTAAATCTAGCTGGGTTGTTTGGGCTTTTTTCCTCTTTTTTTCCTTTCCTCCAGGTTAGTTTTATCCAGGATCCATTCCCCACTCCATACCACTCTGAGCCTCCACTAGCACTGATGCTTTGTTATCAGAGTGGAAAGAGCTGTTCAGCCACCAGCTGCCTGTGTGAGGGGAAAGCACGACTGTTTCCTTTGATGGCAGCGTTGGAAGCATGTGACATCATGTATGCCACTGCATGACATTTGCCCTTCCTCTGGGAGCTAAGCTGACTGCAGGTGGTACAGTCACAGTGCTTACCTAGCCAGCCATGATCTTGGCTAAGACAGAAACTCGCTTTTCTGTCCCTAGGGAGTCTGATTTCAATATGAGGCAGGTAAAAATGAAAATGCGGTTGCTCATCTCAATGTAACCCTTCCACAGTTTGGCCCATAAACCTGTTTCTCCTCAGGTGCTACCTACACAATCACATATAGATGGTCACAAATCATCTTCTCTGTTTCTCTGTGCTAATCAGATGGGAGCCAACAAAGGTTAGTTACACGGCTGTGCTCAAACCAGGGTTACACTGACAAGAGCTTTACAGCATGTGCTAACACCGCCAAATGGTGTACACTCCATCATGGGGAGCACAGGCAGAGGTAGGCCACAAATAATGACATCTGTCTGGTCTACACATGCTCAGAGTGGTAAGACAAGTTACGAATCAACTGGTTTGATAGACACTGGCACCAGCAAACCCCTCCAGTACCTGCTGCCTAAATGCTGAGCTCTAAGATGTCAAATGCCATGGGAATGAGATTGAGTTATTGCATTTGCAAGCATTAATTTTGAGCTCAGATGAGTTGTGTAAGATCATAACTGAGGTCTTGGAAACTTCTTACTCTTTGCCTTTCTCAGCTATAAAATGGCTGAATGATTTTTTGGAATTAAAAACAAAACAAACAAAAAGCACTGCTGTGCTAAAATCTGTGTTCCAGATTATAGTACAGAGCATATTTTTATGGCAGGGTTTAAACTAGAAATGTGAGTAGAATTTTAATTAATGGAGTGCTATAGGGCACATGTTAGCTGTTGCCAATAAGTATCATACTGTTTACAGTTAAATATCACCTTCTAGGCCTGCATTTAGCAATATCCCTGACTTTTAATGTTTCTTTTTCATAAGTACAACAAAATCTAAGCTGCATGTAAAACATATAAGCTGCATGTAACCTTATTAACATGTTTACTATGATATTCTGATTCAGTTTCTTTCTTTCTTTCTTTCTTTCTTTCTTTCTTTCTTTCTTTCTTTCTTTCTTTCTTTCTTTCT
>WEIV01006706.1:0-20780 GCA_013390005.1 Calyptomena viridis
GGTCCATTCCAACCCCTTAATATCCTATAATTCCATGGCCTGGCTGTGGGTGGCACAGCCCTTTGTTATCGTGGTTGACTCTTATATGGATCCACAGTTTGCCAGCAACATTTTCCCTCCCTTCCATGGAATATCCTGAGCTGGAAGAGACACACAAAGATCATCCAGTCCAACTCCTGGCCCTGCACAGGACACTCCAACAATCCCACCTTGTCCAAACATTCCTGGAGCTCTGGCAGTGCCCAGACCCTGGGGAGCCTCTTCAGTGCCCAACCACCCTCTGGGAGAAGAATCTTTCCCTGGTATCCAACCTGACACAACATCATCCCATTCCATGCCCTGGCTGGAAGATATTTTTGGGGGTTTCCCAGGTGGAGACAATTGGGATAAGTAGAAATTTCCAAGATACTTCAACCATTTCAAGCTGCTCTGAAGGGAAATTTCCTGATGCCAAACATTCCTTTGGTAACTGGAGGAAGGTGGTCCTGAAATAGCTCTGTCCTGGGAGCACAGCTTTGTTTTTGTTGCCAAACAGGGAGAAAATTCACCTCCTCAGTGCTCTCCTCCTGCCTTGGTGTTTCCTCCTGTTTCCTAGGAATGCCAGGCATTAACAAATAACACAAAGCTACTTGTGCTATGAAACATTTGTATTCTCAAGGGCTCAGAGGTGTGTCCAGGGCTCCAAATCCATCCCAGAGTGGGAGATGCAGGTTTGAGGAGGTAGGGACACACCCCAGTTTGCTCAGTGAAAAGGAGCTGCTATGACCATACCCTGCACTCCCAGGGACCAGGAGATCCAAGGTGAGTGTCCCAGGGAACCCTCTGAGCACCTTTTCCCCCTCTGCCAGAGGGGATCTGGCTCAGGACATGGATAGCCATGATCTGGCTTAATTAGCCCCCAGGCTGAGCAGAACCCCAGTGGTTTTTGGTGTGATTTGGGTCTGATTTCGGGTTTTCTGGAGGCTGTTGGAATGTCTAAATTTACATGTGACACAGTCACCTTTTAACTTTCCTCCTCTGACCTTGGTTCTGCAATTAATTTGGGGTTTTTGGTTGAAATAAGGTGAATTATCACACGTGTGGGTGTTCTGAAGACCTTTCCAGAAATGCCTCCTTTACTCCCAGGGCTGGGATTTCTCCTTCTGCTTGGTGAGTACGACAATGGAGTGATGGGTGTCCAGGGAGGATTTTCCATGCCAGAGGTAATCCTCAACAGGGAAAATTGTGCTGAAAGACCATTGGAAGTTGCTTTGGTAGTTGCTCTAAGCCCCAGCTTTTAGTTGTGCTTGTTTTTTACTGGATCTGTGAAGTGAAATATTTCCATTTTTAATAAGCAGGATACAAAGTCACAACTGGAACTGAATCTCCTCCTGTCCTGGCAGAGCTGTCTTTCCCTCCTCCTTTGGCTGGAATATCCAGCTGTGGAAAAGCCCTTAGGAAATAATCATAGCTGAATCTGATTAATCCTATTAATAGAATCTTGGAATGGTTTGGGTTGGAAGGGACCTTAGAGCGCATCCAGTGCCACCCCTGCCATGGGCAGGGACACCTTCCCCTATCCCAGGTTGCTCCAACCTGGCCTTGGACACTTCCAGAGATGCGCCACAGCTTCTCTGGGCACCCTGTGCCAGGGCCTCCCTACCCTCATAGCCAAGAATTGCTTCCCAATATCCCACCTAACCCTGCCCTCCTTCAGTTTAAGGACATTCCCCTTGTCCTGTCACTCCAACCTTTATCCAAAGTCCCTTTCCAGCTCTCCTGGAGTCCCTTTATGTCCTGGAAGGTTCCTTTGCCCGTTACTCAGTGACAGTTCTCTGTTAATTACATGATTGCAAGGATGTAGCAGTTCATAATCAGAAAAGCTGTTACACTAATTAAGGACTCATCTAGGCTGTGATATAATCCCCTTCCTAATGCATTGGGCTCATGGACACATCCACACTTGGGAAAGCTGCTGTCATCCTCCTCTTCCTCTTTCCCAACACAGTCAGAGAAACACTGACAAACTCTCTGTGCAGTGATCCATTGCCACCAAACCTGGCTCTCCCTGTTCCCATTCCACTTTTTCTGTCCTGTCAGGAACCAGTGGGAAGCTCTGCCTTGCCCTTTTATTTGCACAAGGGGATGCTGAGCTTGGCAAACTCCTAATCCCAAGGAAACAATCCTGCTGCCAGGAGATTTGAGTGTGTGTTGTTCCTGCTTTCCTAAACTTGCATTTCACCACCTTCCCAGCTCCATGGCATTGGCAGGAGATGGAAGGTGCCATAGGAACAATCTGGAAGTTGGGAAATGAGGAACAGACAAGTGGAGAGTTGTACAGACCTGCCAAGGTTGGCTCTTCCAGGCAATCCCTGTGGAGCTCTCAGGCAGGACTGGGATGAGGGATGTCCTGCACTGATGTCCCTTGTGTCCCTGCAGGAGAATTTTTGTCCAGTTGCAGGAAAAATGTGTGAAATACAGCACAGGAAACACTGTAAGAAACATAGAAGCAACAAAGCTCAAAGCATATGGAAGTATAAATGTGGTGGGGCTGATCCCTGGGATCACTGGGGATGCTGGACAAGGAAGTTCTGGAGAGAAGGACTGAGAACAGAGGGGTTTTCTGCCCCTTTCCCTGCCTTTTCCTCTTTGGAGACAGAGATAATTGACAACTAAGAAACAGCCAGGCTGAGCTGGGTGGGTAGAGGAGGATCTGGTGTCTGTTCACCCCCTCACAGCAGGGATGAGTCTGTGAAACACTGGGTCAAAAATGAGTAATAACTCAAAATTTTGAGTTATTATAAATGAAATATAATAAATATAAATGATATAATAAATAGAAATTATATATAAAATAAATGATATTATTAATTTTTGATTACCCAAAAATGGGTAATCACTGCAGTGAGCTGAGGGATGTTGAGGGTTGGTAGAGCCAGACAGGGGCTGGACTGTGGGAATGAACTTTGTCCTGGATTTTCTCTAAAATCACATTTTCTTCCAGGTTGGCAGGGAGCTGCTGCAGCTTCTGCTGGGACATACCTGGTAAGGCAAAGTCTTGGGTTTGAAACATCACAGAATCCCAGAATGGGAGCTCTGGATGTGGGAATTTGAGTGTTTTCGGGTCACATCCCAGTCCCAATGGTTGGTTGTGCAATGATCACAAATAATGTGCCACCCCTGTAACTGCTGGATAACATAATCTCTTTTCTCCCTTTCTCCTGGTGCAGTGCTCCAGCTCCACTGTCAATGGTGAGTTTATTCCCAAATAACCTCCATAAGGAAGATTCAGGCATGGTTGTGTGTTCATATTCCCCTCACAATTCCTTTATCTTTGTCTCTCTTTTTTTTGGGGATCAGAATCTGCCCTGTGTGCTTCAGTGGAAAGGTATGTGAACCACCAGCAAAATGGCTTGGCAGCATTTTCCTTGGGATACTGGTTTCTTGGGGTGGCAAAATCCCTCTGAAAACAGGTTGTAGGACCTTTTCTCCCCAAAAAGTCCCGGGGTTGCTTCTGGGCAGGGAGGGCTCTGGTTGTACTTGTTTAAACAGTGGAAGGAAAACACCTCCCTGGGGTTTTGTGTCTGTACAGGACAAAGAAAGGCAGGGCAAGGCCTTGGGGTGCCAGCCAAGAACCTTGGCATTGGTGCTGAGCTTATCTTGGCTCCTGGTGGGGCTTCAGGCCTAAACTGAACTTGATTTATGCCCGAGGGTCAACAATTCCTCTGTACCCTGCCCTTGCTCCCAGATGGTGCCAGCAGCTCATTCTCACCCTGAGTTGTTGGTTGTGCTGTGTTTGTTGTGGGGGGTGGTTGGTTTGGCTGCCTGCACTGGTCCTGCTCTGGGTGGGAGTCCTGGAGCCTCCAGGGAGAGCTGGGAATGGCTCTGAGGGAATACCTGCTGAGGGGGAACAAATCCAGGTGATCAGGGGTGTTCAGGTGCCTTGTGCTGGTTCCCTGGGCTGGGCAGCTGAGCAATATGTCTGTGTTTGCAGCTCTGATGCTCATGGGGTGCCAGTTTCCAGTTCTATGCCCTTCCAGTTCTGTTCCCAATTCTCCATCAGTTCTATCCCCCTCCAGTTCTGCTCCCAGTTCCCTACCAGTTCTGTCCCACTCCAGTTATGCCCCCAGTTCCCCACTAGTTCTATGCCCTTCCAGTTCTGCCCCCCTCCAGTTCTGCTCCCAGTTCCCAGCCAGTCCTTCCCCAGCTGGAACAGTGATGTCTTTGCTTTCCCCCCTCAGTGTCAGCCAGGAGAAGTTTCTGGAAGCAGCCCATGGCCAAAGCTCCCCGTGCAGCCTCACGTTTGGGCAATATGCCTGTGCACAGGTAAGGGCAGTGCCCTGCTTCCCATGGCTTGCTGGGGTTTGTTTTCCTTGGGAATGCTGTCACTTTTATCTCAAAAACTGTCCCAGGGTTGGCTGGGAATGGAGCAGCCAAAGGTTTCCGTCCCAGGACAGAGGGAAGGGCTGGGATGAAACACACAGGGACCACCCAGAGCACTGAGCTGTGGCTGTGTCACCTCCCAGGTGACACCTGCCCTGTGTCATGAGGCTCAGGAGTGGCTAAACATGACCTGCCTTTTATCATCTTTATTTGGATTTCCCTTTTCTCTTTCAGAGAGTTTGGCTCCAGGACCTCCAGGATGATTTCCTCATATCCTTATATTCTTGCCTTGCCACCAAACCTGCCACTGCTCTGGATCCAGAATACTCCATTCTATTCTTTTCCAAGTATGATGCTGAGAAGCTTTTGGCCTCCCTGACCGTGTTCAGCCAGAGGGTGGGTACCAAAAATCCGACTGTTTTTTCACTACTGAAAGGCTTTAATTAAAATCACCTTATTTTTCACCTTGCCATGACCTTTTTTTTTTAAAAAAGGGCACCATTTCAACCCACAGATTCTGTTCATAACACTCAGGCTCATGGATTTATGCTGATGTTTCATTAGAAGTCAATATTCACTCAACTTCATGTGTTTCTCTCATCTCTTGCTCTCAGTTTTCCCACATGCCTCTGTCTCTGGAGTGGAACCTGATCTTCATCAATGGTCTGTGGGAGAAGATGCTGCAAATTCCTGACATTAAGACCCCCCCTGTTCTGTCTCAGTGGGTCCATGGGGGACTTCAGCCTTTCCTGAGTGAGCCCAAGGTCTTTGGGTGCCTTCGTGCCAAAAACGTGTCCTGTGAGACATTTCAGCTGCTGTAAGTGCTCAGACACGGGGGAAATGTCCCTGGTGGCTCCTTGTGACACAACAGTGACACAACTTTGGGGCTGTTGTGAGGGGAAACCACACTGGGAGCTTTGATAAAAGACGTGCTTGATAAAATCAGCCTTCAGTGATTTCTGTGAGAATCCAACCCTGACTGCATCAGTATCTGAGATATCTCCCTTTCTTACTCATCTGTAGAGTCTCTGCCCTGGATGGAATATATCCTGAGCTTCCAGAGGAAGAGCAGAGGAATCTTTACAGTGGGATCAAACACTACCTGATCCAGGATGGTAAATGACTTGATTTTCTCTATAAAACCATAGAATGCTTTGAGCCACCAATATGTGCAACAACACAATTGTTGTTACAGGGCTGAGGCTTCCCAGGGTTTTTTGTGAATCTCCAATAGGAATAGGATGGGAATATGACAGTGATAAGTGATTTGAGGAGTCATTTCCCTGCCTGAAGGCTTTATTAATCCAGGATTTTATAATTCAGCACAGTCTGATTTATATCCTGCAAATGGCATTTTCTGCTTTTGCTGGGAAAGGAGAGGTTTGGTTCTGAGAGGCAAATAATTCAGCTCAGGAGGGGACCCAGGTAGGACACCCCTGTTCCAGGCACACCTTAACATGCCAAATTTAATGTCCTCAAAAAAGGCTTCTGGCAGATCTGGGGGGAGGAAGGAAGAGGCTGGTGATGAAATATCTGGAGGGCTGTGAGACAATGAGGCCTCTGTCCTGTCCCACGGGCATTTGTATGCTGGATTTGAGTGGAATGTGTGACCAGAGGCACACAGGGAGCTCTGCTGAGTTCTCTGATGGGCTGAAGTTTGTTCCATGCTCATCAATCTCCAAAATCCACTGATTTCCTGATTTGGTGTCTATTTTCCTACCTGTCTGACTGCAGAATCCAACCAGAAATGCTACAGTGAAGCCATTCCAGGTCTGAATTCCACTGCTTGGTTTAAAAATTTCCTTGGATCCTTTATGGAGGATGCTACTGTTGAAGACCTGCAGCTTTTTGGTGATGAACCAACAGTAAGTGGTGATGGAGAATTTCCACTGTGCGAAACCTGCCTGGAGGATCATTTTCCTGCCCAGACCGAAATTAGAATCCCAGAATTGTTTGACTGGGAAGGAACCTTACAGCTCATCCCATCCCACCCCCTGCCGTGGGCAGGGACACCTTCCACTATCCCAGGTTGCTCCAAGCCCTGTCCAACCTGGCCTTGGAATTCCTGGAGGTGCTGCTGGCAGGAATATTTCTGTTGTTTATTTGGGGCGAACAGTCACTTCAGTTATTTCCCCACCCTCATGATTTCTTGTGACAAGAGGCACTTGCACAGGAGTTGTTTTCATGTGGGTGTTTATGCACAAAGCAAACTGGAGTCAGTAAGAGAAAAACAACCCCAAATTTGATCAAGGTCTCAGTTTATTACTCAAAAACAAAAATTAAACCTCCTCATAACATTAAAACCAGGTGAAAAACCCCTTGTTGCTTGAAGTGAGGTTGGTTCAGACTGTCCCAGGTGACTGTCAGGATTAAAGTATCCATCTAAATTATTTTATTTTTTTCTGTGTCACCCTCAGCTTCAAAAATTTTCTGTGGATCCCATCAATATAGAGATGATCAGCAACCTCACCTTGCTCCGGGAGACAGCCGTGTACTACACCTTCCTGCTGACCTCTGCTCCTGGTTTTTCATTGTCAAGGTACAGGGTGTGCCAGGATCTGATTTTACCATGGCACTGGGATTTAGCAAGTGTTTGGGAGGTGATTCTGATGGCTCCTTTCATTAAATGTTTTAAGCGTTTTTCTGCTCCTCAAGTAATTCCATTGCCCTTGCTCTTGGGGAGGGCCAGATCCCAAGTTCTAAATCTTGGGAAATGATGGCCAGCAGTGCCTCTGGATAGTTTTTCAGGACACAGCAGTGCTCTCTGAACAGGAGCAGCACCAGAGCTAAAACGAGTGAGGGGAAACCAGCACTGGAAAAGAGCATCCTCTGGAAAAAGGGGATGACAGAGCTCCTGTCTCTCAGAATTACAGCCTGTCCTTGTGTCCCACCAGCCTCCCAGACAGATTGGTTTGCTACCTGAGCCCCTCAGCCGTGACCAACCTGAGCAGGGATGACGCTCTGAGCTTGGCCCAGAGGATCGGGAAGAGCTGCTCGCGGATCCCGACACACAGAGGAATTCCTGGAGAGAGAGCTCCCTCCTCCCTGCCAGCACAGACACTGCAGGTACCTGGGCAGCTCCATCACCTGCCAACTCCCAGTGGGTGGAAATGCTCCGTCACCAGCCTTCAGCACCCAAATTTAGGCAGAAATCCCGTGATTTAAGACATCCAAAGGCTGTAGGATGCAACACTCGTTGCTCCCCTGACTCTTTTTTCTGCAGGTCGTCTCCTCTCTGGGGAGGAAGTTTGAGGATTTCTCTCCCGAAATCCTGCGTGCCTTGGGTCAGGCTGCAGTGGGACTGTCTGTATCCACCATCCGGAACAGCATCAGTGAGGAAGACCTTGAAGCAGCTCTCCCTGCCCTGGGGGAAGTTCGTGGCTGGAATGCTGAGCAATCCAGTGCTATTGTCGACAAGCTGCTCCGCTCTGGCTACCAGGTACAAAGATCACCACTAATTCAGGAGGAATTTCCTCATGGAGAGGGTGGTGAGACATTGGAAGGGGCTGCCCAGGGGGGTTTGGAGTCCCCATCCCTGGAGGTGTCCAAGGGAGGACTGGGCGTGGCACTCAGTGCAAGGCGGGGATGGGACACATCTTGGACTTGATGATCTTGGAGGGTTTTTCCAACCTGGAATTCTGTAAGATGCAGCTCAGGTGATGCCTGGCCCTTCATGTACTCCTGCATTTCCTTCCAGATCCCAGATGGGCAGAGCCTGGCAAAGCTGGGCAGCTTGGTGGGTGGCCTCAACAGCAGCACCCTCCGAAATCTGCCCCCAGAAGTGCTCCTGGAAGCCATTCAGCTGCCTGAGTTTGCCCAGCAATTGGTGCCCCTGCCCTCTGCTCTCAAAATGACCTTTGTGGAAAAGGTGAAGTTGTTTCTCCTCTTCTGGCATCATAAATTAATTGGGAACTTTGGTTACCTGGGGCCAGGTGGGACACACCTTGCACACCCAGACAGCATTCCCTGAGGGGGGTCATTGCCAAACAGGATCAAATCCTTGTCACTGTGCCCGGGGAGATGTCCTTGGCCACCAGCAGGTGTGTCCTGCTGAGCCTCTTGGGGACAAGGGCACAAGGGACTGATTTTCTGGGATGGTCCCAGAAGCTGCTCCTCAGTGACTTGAAAAGTTGCCCTCGTGGAAAGAAAGTAAAGGGAACACAATTAATTATGGGTTGGACTCGATGATCTCGGAGGTCCTTTCCAACCTAAATGATTCCAATAGTGACATAAGTTGAGATAAGACTGTGAGGGAAGTGAAGGTGACTTAGAAAATCCCTTTTTAGGGTTGACTGATCCCTCAACAACCCGCTCATTCTCCACGATTGTGTAGGATTTGCCTTTGTTCTCACCTTGCTTTGAGCCTTCCAGTTGCAGATTTAGCTTTAAAGTTTGTTTTCCATCCTTTCTCTGGTAAAAGGCTGATTTGTGTTTGCAACTGAGGAGCTGGTTCTGGGACAATGGAGGGAATGTTATTAGGGAATTGTCAGATGTTATGACAGGATTCTGCAGTGTGCCTTTGATGTCCTTCCTTTCTGGCCTCTTAAATATTTTTAGGGCACAAACCCAGGAGGTGGGAAGCTGATAAGAGACAGAATCATTCCCATCCATCAGAACCCCAGGAATTACCTCCAAGAAGCTCCTCTATTCTGATGGAATATGTCAAACAGGGAATATTTCAGTGTTAAGTTGTCTGTCTTTTCCAGTTCTTCTTCAACAATTTTATCCACAGTATTTGATTTATATGTTTTGTTGGGTTTCTTTGAAGATTTCCTCCAGTGTTTCCCACCCAGCTGACCTGGTCAAACACATCCCTGATGCTCTGGCCAGTTACATCCCAAAATCATTGCTTGTTTTTGGGGAAGAGAAGCCCAATATTCAGGATCTCAACAACAAAACGTGGACTCGAGAACAGGTACTGGGGGGTTGTGTTCTCCCCTCTCTCTGTCAGGCCTGGACTTGCAGAGCCATGAGCCTGCAAATCTCCTTGAAAATAGCTGGGAATGTTTCTGCTGGAAAACCTCTGACCCTCTGGCTTTGCTTCCCAGGCTGCCATGTTTTTCAGTGATGTGGTAAAGGCAGAGCCTGACTTCAGCAGGTACTGATTTCCTTCTCTCCTTCCCTTTTCCATGTTTGCTTTGAGGGCAAATTCCATGTTTCCTTTGGTGCATATGGCAGATCCACCATGTTGAATCCATAGGAACAGATGGGAAATATAATGCAAACCCAAACACATGGAATGTGGAGGTTTCCCAGGGTCTCAGCTGCAAAATAAACCCATAAGCCACATTTTCTTTCTAAAATGGTGCTGCTGGCTCAGGCTGCACCTGGAATCTTGCCTCTGTGGAAGGCATTTCCAAACAGGGAATGTGCCAGCCTTCCACAGTGCAGTTCCAGGGGTTAATTTAGTGGAGCTGGTGTGTGTCTCTTGTCATATCTGAGATGAAAAACTCACAAAAAACGATTTATATCTGGAAAAACAATGGATTCAGCATCAGTGTCCTGCTCTGAAAGCACCTCACCCCAAGTCCTTGCACTTCTGATTTTCCTTCTGGAAATGTCCAGGCTTTCCCAGTCTGTCCTCCAAGGCTTCACCTGTGCAGCTGCCAAAGATGTGGAAGCAGGAAGATTCCAGGAGCTGGCCAAAGTCATGAGGAAGAAGAATGTCAAGCTGGGAGAAGACCAGGTAGTTCCCATATTTCCAAGTGCTGTGTTTGATGTTGTCCTGAAAGGACAAGATTTGAGCTCAAGGGACCAGGACAGGGATGTGTCAGGGCAGGATTAGGCTGGATTTCAGGAAAAGGTTCTTCCCCCAGAGGATGGTTGGGCACTGAACAGGCTCCCCAGGGAATGGTCACTTCCCAAGGCTGCCAGAGCTCCAGGAATGTTTGGATGATGCTCCCAGATTCAGGGTGGGATTGTTGGGATGTCTGTGCAGGGCCAGGAGTGGGACTCCGTGATCCTTGTGGGTCCCTTCCAGCTCAGGGTATTCCATGAACAAATGTAACTGTTCCTGGGTCTCCATCCCACAATTCTCAATTTCCCTGAAGAGAGAAGTCAATGCCTGTTATTTCTCAGGAACAAAACCCTCTGATTTCCATCTTGTATTTTTTCTTTTTTTTGAAACTAATCTTTATATAAGTTTTATTTTTTTTCTGTATTTTTCCATGCTGGTTTCCTTCTTTGATGATCTCTTGTGTCCTTCCAGCTGAGTTGCTTACTGAAGATGGTGACACTGCATGGGATTCCTGAGGATTTGGACAGTTATCCTAAAGACCTGTTGCTGTTTTTAAGGTAACTGTGTTGTGGTTTTCATGTGGGAAAAAGAAGGATTAGTTTATAACCAGGCTGGTAACGATTAGTTCGATTTATAATTCACACTTGTTTAGGCTTCCTAATGGGGTATAAAAAATCAGATTGGAGAAAGCTGAAGGAGGGCAGATTTATATGAGACATGAGGAAGAAATTCTTAGCTGTGAGGGTGGGGAGGCCCTGGCACAGGTTTCCCAGAGAAGCTGTGGCTGCCCCTGGATCCCTGGAAGTGTCCAAGGCCAGGCTGGAGCAACCTGGGATAGAGGAAGGTGTCCCTGCCCATGGCAGGGGGTGGGATTGGATGGTGTTTAATGTCCCTTCTCACTCAAATCATTCTGGGATTCCATGAAGGCTTTCCAAAGGGGTCTGGACATGAAACCAGTATAAACTTTTAGCACTTTCAGGCCCCTGTGAATGTGCTTTTCCCTTAAAACATCAAGGACAATGGGCAGTAGAAAGGATTTCCTTGTTCCAACAACTTCTCACTGTGGTTCTGTATCCAAATCTCAAACAATTTTAACCTGTGTCTCACAACAGATTTCTTAATGTGACAATTAATTTTTAAAGAACATGGATTTTTGGGAAGAACAACTGCAGGGAGTTTAGTCTGCAGATGTTTTGTTGAGCAGCCTCAAACCTGACCAACTTATCATTCCCTAGAACTCATGGAGTGTTTGTCTTTCCAGTCCTTCAGACTATGCAGCCACAGGGAGCTGTAGCCAGTACTTTAATAATATTGGGAGAGCAAATCTTGATGTCCTGCCAAGAAAGTCCCCTCAGAGGAAGCAGCTGCTCCTGGAGGCCTTGGCATGTCTGGTACGTGGTGAGGGCACAGCTCTGCAGGATTGGCATCCAGGAATTCATCCAGTCCTCCTCCTCAAGGCCTCTTGTGTCATTCCAGAAAGTTCCTGGCACACAAATAAATGAGGAAAATGCTGAGATCCTGGGACGTCTGGTGTGTGACTTGGGTGGGGAATACATCCGAAGTTCTGGTGGGAATTTGCTGGAGCATCTAAGGCAGTGTGAGTTTTTCCTGCCTGACCAAGAAGAGGCCATTAGGAGCATCATCATCAGTGGGAACACGACATTTGGGTATGAAATGTCCCCCTGGACAACAGTAAAATAATTCCCTTTATCAAACCCATCTTTCTATTAAGACCTGAGTGAGCTCCAGCCAACCAGCTTGATCCAAAACCTGAATTATTTATTGCTTTTGAGCATTATATTGAGCCTTTTGCATTAATTTATTTGAAATGAAAGGCTTGGATGAAATTCTACTGCAAAATAAGTTGTCACTTCTGTGTCTCTTTTGCTCTAATTATAAAAATATACAATAATATATATATATAATAATTATTAAAGCTTTTTCCCTGGTCTATTTTTCATTCGCCAAACTTCTCTGGTGAACACAGGTGAGTTCAGCATTTGTCAGCCTTTCAGGAAACATCCTGTTTGTACTTGACAAATCCCTGACTGATTGTAACAGAGAGGGAAAATATTTTCCTTCCTGTTACCAGGTGCCCTGAGATCTTGGCACTGAATTGGGTGGTAGTGAGCAATAGAAATTCTTTAGGTTTCATGCTTAAGAAAAGAATGTGTTTCTTAAATGCCATTTTCCCACCCAGGTGCCCTGATTCATGTCACTGACAACTGCTCCTGCTCTGCTGGAAGGAAGTTTTGGTAACAGGAAGTAATGAGGTGTTTTAGGATTTACATCTTATATTTTCTTAACGTCAAGTGTTACAAGAATGTCATTCTGGCAGCTTTTAGGGTGGTTTTTTTTTGGTTTTGCTCTTCCTTGAAAGCTGATCCCAACCTGGTTTTGTCTTCAGGCCTCCTGCATCCTGGTCAGCCTTTACCCTGAGGGAGCTCAGTGACTTCATTCCTGTTTTTGATCACAGCATTTTGCAGGAGATCCCCCAGGTGGGCTTCCACATGGACATGAGGAGTTTGGGAAGCACTCCTGGCTCTGGGAGTGTGGGAGAAATATGATGGGGGTTGTTGAGCCGTGTGTTTTCAGTGGTTTCCTCTCTTAAAAGAGGTCTGGTGCCAGAGGGGATGATGGTCTGTGAGAAGTGAGGGTTGATGGAGTTGACAGCCTGGAACTGTGAATCCAAATCACTGTCAGCCTCTTCCTGTCACTGTGGGAAGAGCACCAGAGGGGGAAAGCAGTAGTAAAATACACACAGTACCTTGTGAGGAGGTAAAATCATTTATGGGGGTGGGATATGTAGAGTTTAACATGAAAAATTCCCTTTTGGCTCACCAAGGAAGGCTCTCCAGGTCTGATGCCCTGAAGTTCCTTGTGTGTGAGTAGCAGGTTGTGCCAGAGGTGCCCCCAGGACTGAAACATCCCCCTGATGGAACATTTTCCTTGCAGAATTCCTTGACCCTTTGGCTGAAGAACTTTGCCAGGGATTCCTCCCTGTCAAGGGAAGAGCTGGCCACTGTTGTTGGAGAGCTCCTGCCCACCCGGCAAAAACGTGCTGATGGTATGGGAGCTTCCTCTGATCCAGAAGGGCAGCATTCCCACTGGGATCAGGGCTGCCCTGGTGCTTGTGGGTGTCCCCAAATGTGTCTGAGCTGAGCTATGGAAGAGCTGGGATCAGGTCAGCCAGGGGGAGGCTGAGACTGTGGTTGTCCATTTCCAGCAAGGGAGCATCTCCATGAAGAATTTCTCCTGGGAAGGGGTGGTCAGGCCTTGGAAGGGGCTGCCCAGGGAGGTTTGGAGTCCCCATCCCTGGAGGTGTCCAAGGAAAGACTGGCTGTGTCCCTCAGTGCTCTGGACTGGGGGACAAGGTGGGGAACAGGCATAGCTTGGACTCCACGACCTTGGAGGTCTTTTCCAACCTCAATAATTCTGGGATTCAAAGCTTAAACAGAAGGATTTAATCAGAGCTAATTGCTTGGACAGGTTGCCCACGTGACAAGGAGATAACGGAGGAAGTCCTGGCAAATGAGTTGATGCCCACCTTCTACTCACCCACGGAGTTACGCGTTTGCCTCCGGAATGTCTCCCTGGAGAACCACCTCTCCCAGATCCTGACCTACCCCTTCAGTGTGCAGCAGTTGGCTGTGCTGAAGGACTACCTGGATGAGGTAACACTAGCCCAAAGAATGGCAAATCACCTATGGATGGGATTGCTCAGGGACCTGTCCAGTTAAACTTAATATCTCCAAGGATTGAGGCTCCACCATCTTTTGAGGCTCCTCTTCCAGTGTTTGACCACCTTTACTGTGAAAGTATCTCTTTTTTAATATCTAATCAGAATTTTCTTTGCCTGGTGCACCTCTGAGAGGAACATGGCTCCGTCCTCTCTCAATCTCCTATTTGATAGTTATAAAATCCTCACCTAATGTTCTCTTCTTCAAACTAAAAACCAGCTCCCTCACTGTTGTTGTTGTAGCAGTAACAATGGTGTTTCCACAGATGTCACCTGATGGTTATCCTGAAAACCTCCTCTCCAACCTGGGCCCCCTCCTCCCTCTCATCACCCCTGAGGATATTTCCAAATGGAAGATGAGCTCAGCTGATGACTTGGCTGCCTTCCTAAAAAATCAGCCCCCGGATTATCTGGTAGGGACTCGGGTTTGCTTCCCTGCCTCTGTTCACTTCCTGGTTGGGAGCTGCTGGTTTAGGGTTAAATTAGTGGATTCAGGGATGGTTGAACCTCTTTGATCCCATAAGGTTGGATGGTCCATCCTCGGGTCCAAATGGACAGGTTTGAAATAATCCCCTTTTATTTTTGTGATTATTGCAAGTTTTTCCTTTGGGAATGAAAACATGAGTCCTGATTCAACCACATTAATCAAATTAATGTGTTTCTAGGCCTCAGCAGCAATTAAACACTATGTTGAGCTGGGCAGGGCCCTGAATGCCACGGCCCTGAATGCCATCGGGACGAGATACGTGTGCCTGCTGAACACTACTGAGCTGGAGGCCATAGAGCCCAGCAGCCTGAAGTGAGTCACAATCTGGGATGTTCTTGACTTCTTCCAAAAGGAATTTCCCATCAGCAAGTGCATTTTCCCTTTTTTCTCTACCCAGTAAAAGGAAATTTAGGGAGCGACTTAGTGCCTGCTCTGTGTCCAGGTTTAAAAGCTGCTGGGCTCCATCCTGCTGGGCTCCATCCCTCCAGGAACAGCTCAGATTGGCAATCAAACTGTCTTTATGGCAGCCCATGGTCTGCTTTCATCTGGGGGAAAAAGAGAGTTAATTAAGTTTAATTTCATAGAATCACTGAGTTGCTAAGTTTGGAAAAAGCCTTCCAGATCACCAAGTCCAACCATCAACCAGCACCACCATGTTCAGCACCAAACCATGTCCTCAGGTGCTGCATCCACAGATTTCCAGGTTAAATTCCTTTGAAAGACTGGGAAATTTAATTGATTAATTAATTACAGCTTTGCAAACACAAAAACTTATGAAGGCTCTGATGGTGCACAATGACTTGGAAGGCAAATCATTCTCAGCAGGAAACTGAGCCATTATTTTTCCCTCTTAGCTTCTCTCCATAAATCTCCTGACTTCTGGTAAGAGAGTGTCACCTCTCCTATGTAAAGAATTCCAGAGAAAGGCTCCGAATAGATGAAAATTTGGACAGGTTGAAGATAATCAAAGCTTTTTTTCACCCTAAATCTCTATTTTTTTCTGCAGATTGGTGTCACTGGATCCTTCAGCCTGTTCACAACAGACCAAAAACATCTTGTATGAAAAAGCCAAAGCAGCTTTCTCCAACCAGCGTGTTTTTCCTGCTTACTATGAGCTGATTTTACCATATCTGGGTATGTATAAAACCAGTATGTTTTGGGCAAAGAGAGGTCTCAGCCACAGGCTGAGTGGATATCAAAATCCATGGAAGATTTGGGAATTTACAGAGTTAAAAGTTTTTCTTTCCAACTCTTAGATATAAAATACTATTGAAAGAATTCTGTATTTGACTTAAAGTTGCCCAAATTCATAGTCAGAATATCAGAGGGAAAATCAAACTCATGACTTACCTCCCAGCCCTTCTCCATGGCACAAACCAGATGTGTTTTCCCTGTTAAGCCAAGAATTTATTCCCAGCTTGAGCAAACTCCTCTCATCCCTCTGTCTGTTGTCTGGCATTGCCACAGATTGGTTTAATTCCCAACACATCAATAAGTCCCAACAAAAAGGATCAGCATCCATGTATATATAGTTGGAATTCACCCTGTTAGAAACATTTTGAAGACATCATTGTAGCCCCAGATGTACAAACACAAGCACAGCTCATTTGGGGGCTTCCATCCTTTGATATTCTTCTTCTTTTTGGTCCCAGGGGGGGCTCCTGGTGAGGATCTCAAGGCTCTGAGCCAGGACAACGTGAACATGAACATGAGCACTTTTGTGAATTTAAGAAGAGACTCTTTGATGGTGAGCTGGGTTTTGGAATTGTTGGATTCCTTGTATTTGTACTATGCCAAGCAGTTGGTTTTATAGAGTCCTGGAATGGTTTGGGTTGGAAGAGACATTAAAGAGCATCTCATCCCCCCCCTGCCATGGGCAGGGACGCCTTCCACTATCCCAGGTTGCTCCAACTCGGCCTTGGACACTTCCAGGGATGGGGCAGCCACAGCTTCTCTGGGCAACCTGTGCCAGGGCCTCCCCATCCTGACAGCAAAGAATTCCTCCTCAATATCCCATCTAACTCTGCTCTCCTCCAGCTTGAAGCCATTCCCCCTTGTCCTGGCACTCCATCCCTTATCCAAAGTCCTCCTCCAGCTCTCCCAGAGCCCCTTTAGCACTGGCAGGCTGCTGTGTCCATTGGTGTAAATCAGGAGGCACTCCATCAAACTCAGAATGATGCTGGACCAGTAGAAAGTACAGAATTGACCTGAAACTTCTTAAAAAGTATGATCTGGAGTCATAGATGGAAGCTAAGTCAGCTGAGTTTCTTCAGAGCCACATAGCATTGGTGGCAGGAGCAGGGGACAGGCAGACTCCAGTCCACACCTGTGTGACAGACCTTCTAACAAGACTATTGGCAGGAATGCCATCGATTTTGGAAGAAATCCCAGTGATTTAGGCAGGGACTGGGGCCCCCAGTTGAGTGCAGGAGACTTGTCATCAGAGGGCAACAGAGAGAGTCTTGGAGGCACCTTCATTCCCCAACCCAAGGGAACATTGTCCCAAGGGAAACCACAAATCTGTCTTCCTTGTTCTTCCCACTTCTACCAATAGAAACCTCATCATTTCCTTGGCCAGGGGTATCGTTTGAATTCCTTCATTGACATCCCTAATTCCTGCTCTGGAATTTCTCCTAGAGCCTGACACCTCCTGAGGTTCAGGGTCTGCTGGGGCTGAACCTCCCTGACCTGGCCAAGTGGCAGTACAGGTCTCCTGTCCGGCAGTGGATCCAGGTGCAGAAACAATCCCAGCTGGATCAGCTGCACATTGGGCTCACAGGAGGAACACAGGAGGGCTACATCAACTTAATCACCCCCAAATTTCCAGGTATGGAAGTTTAGGACCTCTGATGGTTCAGCTTTAAATGTTTATCTTGGGGTTATGACAAGGGGAAAAGAGGCAGCAGGTTCAGCTCTGAAGCCCTGAAGGACAAATTCTGGCACAAATATGAGGAGCAATCCTGTAATCCCACTGGGAGCTTCCCCACTGTCTGAACATCCCAAATGAGAGAAGTTTCCTCCTCTGCAGTGTGTTGGATTTGGACTTAAAACCATGGAATCACGGAATGATTTGAGTTGGAAAGGACCTTCTAGTTCCAACTCCCAAACCTGACTTGGTGGTGCTGTTTCTCATGGTTAGAAAGGCCAAGGGAATCCCTGGATGGGGCTTGAGGAGATGTTTTCCCCACGGAGGAACAGTTCAGTCACTGATTTCTTTGCATTATTGGCTCTCTTTGTACTCCAGCTCCATCCTCAGCCCCTCTGGGTGCCATGGCCATGGCCTTCCACCTCCTGCCTGCCCTGCTCCTCAGTTTCCTCATGGTGTCCATCTTGTCCTGACCATCTTCTCTCCAGAGGAATCAAGACAAGAAGGACCAGCCTGGGACCAGCTCTGAGGCCTGTGGGCACTGCCAGCCTGGGGTGAGGGGTGCCCAGAGCACCAGGCACCAGCCCAGGAGTCACTCTTGGGTGCTTCTGTCTTTCAAATCTCTTGGAAAATCCAGTTGTGCCTGAAGGGAAGATCCCAGACTCTTCAGAGCAGGATCTTTGCCTTTGGTACAGCCCCAACCCTGTCACTGCAACACAAACCCTGTTTCACTGGTGGGTTTAAGGGTGTTCTGCAGGTTAAAAATGACCTTTCTCCTGATCTTGTGACACTGCCAAGACCTCAGAATGGGTGGGGAATAAATAAATCATGGAACTAAATAAAAAATGCTGAGTTGCTCTTATCTGATCTTCATCCAGGCTGCCCTCACCTTCCTGTCTGCAGGTCACAGCCCAAATTAAATGGGAAGACCCACTTAATTTATTGTTATTTTTTGTTATTTGTTATTTTTTCTTGCTGTGGACTATTCAATATTTAACAGCTTCCTCAAGAGGAGGGGAAAGAACTTTGTAAGAAGTTTTGAACAGTTTTTTTCCCCACTCATTGGGAATTTCTGTCAAAAAAAGCCTCAGTGAAACCTGTCTCCATCTGCTGAATTCCCCTTATCCTGCAGGAGGTGAGCCAGGGTGGGAAAGTGGGATATATGTATAAATTATATCTTAGAAATCTTTGTTGTCAAAGATCTTTACAAAATAAGAACAGGAGAGTCTGGTCTGCCCTTCACTACAGAGTTTAGACTTAAGCTTAAAAAAGTACAATACAAAGCACTAAACACCTCAAAGAACACATTTGATTAGGAAAAAATAGTTGATTGCTGTTTTATTGTATAGTATTGCACCAGTAATCAAGATAAATTATCTTCAGTTAATCACCTCATCAGAGTCTTTGTGTAGTTTGAACAAATCCTGATCAGAAAGCAGCTCGTGAAACAAGTTAAATGTAATTTTGGGGATCTCTCAGCTGCTTTGCTGGGCCATGTCCTGCTTCTTTTGCAGTGGCCAGTGACTCAAATCCCTGAGTTTCCCACTTTTTAACAGATTCCAGTGGGTTTCCTTAGAAGGAAAATACCTGGTAACACTGGGCCCAATGCTATTGCTTTGCCAGAGCTCTCAGCATTGCTGGTGGTTGTACTACAAGGAATAAATGGCTTGTAAATACTCCTGGGGCTTCTTTGGGCTTCACAAATGTCTGTCCTGTCACTGCCCAGCCTCAAAAATAATAATCACATTCTCTTCTGGTATCCAATGGACGAGTTCTCCTCCTTTCCTGGGTTTCTCCTTTGAGAGAATTCCTTTGAGAAAATTCCTTTGAGGGAATTTCTCAGCACCGTTGTGTTGCAGGAGGATGGAAGGGAAGGAGGGATGTGAGTGTGAGGTGTGGGGTCAGAGCAGCCCTTGCAGCAGGGACATCCCCACAGTCACAGCCAGCACCTGGATGAGGCAGGAGGAGAGTCTGGATCCTGAATCTGTGGGAACAACAGAGAGAATTGGATTCTCCAGGTGCCCAGCTGGGAGGGCAGTGGAATTCTGGGCATGTGTTGGGACAGCACTTCTCTGCCTCCTGTGGCACTGCCTGTACCTGCACCCAGGTGTAAATGCCCTCTTGGGGCTGAGTCTGCCTTACTCACCTGCATAAAGCAGGAGTAAATCTGTTGTGCCATTGAAGCTACAGGTGTAGCTCTGCCAGATTAAGGAGTTCAGATTTTAGTGCTTTCAGTCAGAAACACCACAGGGAAGGCCAAATCCATGTGGAAAACAGCCCAGAGCATTGGCAGGAGTGGGATTATTCCAGCTTTCTGCAGTGCTGGGGGCTCCAAAGGTGAGGAGACACCTCAAGGTGCCCCTGGCCAGATCTGGGAGCTCACAGGCAAGTGCAGGGGCTGCAGAGACACCTCACCACCTGCCAAGCCACTACTGAATCCAGCCAGGAATGAGGTGGATCATCTGTTTATTGCTGAAGACCTTGGCCTTGCCATCGTTCCCAAGCCCTTCCTGACTCAGAACATTCCCACCTTACCAGCCTCAGGCTGCACGTTGATGTATCCATTGGATGTTGGTCGTGGTGGCTCCGGCACAACTTCAGGTGTTGGTTTAGTTTTCCCACTGCTGGTGGTGGAGGAATTGGGGCTGGGGAATTCTGGAGGGACACTGGTCTGGCAAGGCACTGTTGTGGTCTTGGGAGTGGAGGAGACGATGCTCTTTTGGGTGGAGATGGTGGAGCTGGGAATTGGGGTGGATTTGTGGGGAGAGGGAGTTCTGGCTGTGGCAGTGGGAGCAGAGGGGGGATTAGGGACAGGGGTGGCAGTAGGAGCAGAGGTGGGATTAGGGACAGGGGTGGCAGTAGGAGCAGAGGTGGGATTAGGGACAGGGGTGGCAGTAGGAGCAGAGGTGGGATTAGGGACAGGGGTGGCAGTAGGAGCAGAGGTGGGATTAGGGACAGGGGTGGCAGTAGGAGCAGAGGTGGGATTAGGGACAGGGGTGGCAGTAGGAGCAGAGGTGGGATTAGGGACAGGGGTGGCAGTAGGAGCAGAGGTGGGATTAGGGACAGGGGTGGCAGTAGGAGCAGAGGTGGGATTAGGGACAGGGGTGGCAGTAGGAGCAGAGGTGGGATTAGGGACAGGGGTGGCAGTAGGAGCAGAGGTGGGATTAGGGACAGGGGTGGCAGTAGGAGCAGAGGTGGGATTAGGGACAGGGGTGGCAGTAGGAGCAGAGGTGGGATTAGGGACAGGGGTGGCAGTAGGAGCAGAGGTGGGATTAGGGACAGGGGTGGCAGTAGGAGCAGAGGTGGGATTAGGGACAGGGGTGGCAGTAGGAGCAGAGGTGGGATTAGGGACAGGGGTGGCAGTAGGAGCAGAGGTGGGATTAGGGACAGGGGTGGCAGTAGGAGCAGAGGTGGGATTAGGGACAGGGGTGCTGGGAGCAGAGGTGGAGTGAGGGACAGGGGTGGCAGTGGTAGCAGAGGTGAGATTAGGAACAGGGGTGGCAGTGGGAGCAGAGGTGGGATTAGGGAAAGAGGTGGCAGTGGGAGCAGAGGGGGGGTTAGGGACAGGGGTGGCGGTGGGGGCAGAGGG
>WEIV01006706.1:20801-33993 GCA_013390005.1 Calyptomena viridis
AGCGGTGGCAGTGGGAGCAGAGGTAGGATTAGGGACAGGGGTGGCAGTGGGAGCAGAGGTAGGATTAGGGACAGGGGTGGCAGTGGGAGCACTGTGGGTGCTCGGGATGACAGTTTTGGGGGTGGCAGGAGCAAGGTAGGTGGTCCCCCCGGGTGCTGGGCTGGCCGTGGACACCAGTGGGGTGCTGGTGCTCTGGGTGGTGCCAATCAGGTCAGTACCAACACTGGTGCTGGTGGTGGCCCTGGAGGTGACAGCGGGGACTGCGATGGAGCTGGGAGAGGTGGCACTGGGGCTGACTGTGGCCAGGATGGTGGTGAGGAGGGTGACAGAGGGTGTGGTGACCTTATTTGTGGTGGCAGAATGGTGGGTGGAGCACGGGGGGATGGGGGTGGCAGTGGAGGTGGCAGTGGGACTCCCAGTCTGGGGGGCAGTGTTGTTAGGGGGGGTCGGGCTGAGAGCACTTGGGATGGGGGTCTTGTGGGGGACTGGACTGGACTGGGTGGTCGGGTGACTGGTAATGGCAACAGTGGGGAGGGTGGTGGGCACAGGGACAGTGTCTGTGGGGGTGACACTGGCTGAAGTGGTGGGGGGAGGAGAGGTGGGGACAGTGGAGAGGGTGGTGGGCACAGGGGTGGTGACTGTGGGGGTGACACTGGCCGGGGTGGTGGGAGGAGCAGGGGTGGCTGTCCCTGTGGGACTGGGCTCCTCCATCCCTCCTTGCAGGCCAATTCCCAGGACACAGTCCAGTTCCCACTGGGACTGTCTCTCCACCCAGCTCATCACCAAGGGATCATTCTCAGCTTTCTTCAGGCCAGGGAGGTTTTTCCCAAGCAAATTTTTCACGTCCTTGACACTGAGTTTCTGCAACACACACACACAACATCACCTTTGTTCACCCTCACAAGTGGCATCACCCCAAAATGTTTTTCTAATGGGACTGCAGGGCAAGTAAACACTTCCAAAAGAAAACTTACAAAGGCAAAAAAAGTGGGGAATTGTTGATTTGATGGTGCTCAGGCCTCAGACCCCTGAGCAATGGGGGCAATGGGGAGAGGGGCAGCAGCTGTGCCAGGCTGTACCTGCAGTTCCTTGGGATTTAGGGTGAGAAAGGTGTCCACATCCATGTCTATGGCCACGCCAGCATTAGCCAAGTCTTTCAGGTCCTTTGCTGGAGCTCCACCTTAAAGAGAGGACATGGAGAACATGGGTCACCTGGAGATGTGCAAACCTTTCCAGCGCTTCTGGAGAGGTTTTGCCAGATCTGTCTCCAGTGTGACCAAACTCTCCTGGCTGAGGAAGAGGCACCAAACATGGCAGTGGGAAGGAGGATGGAGGTGGAATTCCTTACCCAGGTACGGCAGGATCTGGCAGTAATACACTCTGGGGGTACTGGCCAGGCCAGCAAAGGCCACCCGGGCTTTCCTGTAGAGCTGCTCCTTCTTGGTTTGGGAGCATGAAGAAATGTTCAACTGCCCAGCAGTCCTGGAAGAGGGGGTCACAGGTCAGGGAGAGGCAGCACCTCAAACCACAGTTAAACTGGTGTTGGCTGGGAGTGATGAGTGGGTTGTCTCCACTCGCAGTGCTGGGGCTCCGGTAGGAGCTGGGAGTGTGATGAGGCAAAAACAGAGCTGGGGGTCTCCCATCCCACCACCCACTTCCCCACGGACCCAGGGGCCTCACAGGACTGACCAGCATCCCTAAAACATGGCTCACCCGATTGCTTCCGCAGGGATCTGCTCCATCTGCTGCTCCTGCAGGTTGCACAGGCGTTTGCCTCCAATTTCCTGGAGCAAGGGCCCCGTCAAGGTGCCCCCCAGGCTCAGGTACCTGCTGACCAGCTGCTGCACCTGGAGGGCACAGGGAACGTGGTGGGACATGGGCAGGGCAGGAAGATGCTCCTGCTAAAAGCCTGAGTGATGCCAAACACCTTCACCCTGAGCTGGGCTGGGCACGGGTGGTCCCTGTTTGGGTTCCAACACCCACCCCCAGCTGCTGCCGTGGATTTACCTGGGAATCATCCCACTCCCCTCCCGAGGGGTTGAGCAGGGCTGAGAGTGTGTTGCTGGATGTCACTGACCACTGGCTGATCTCTGCCTCCGTGTACAGGCGGGACAGCGATCCCAGACGCTCCAGCTGCTCCTCTGGGATCCCCGACGGGAAAATCTGTAGGGCCAGGCCAGTGGGGCAGAAATGAGGGTGAGGAAAGGGAAAATAGGGCAGAAGTGGGCACAGAGGACCCACTTGGGTGCCTTCATCCCCACGTCCATTGATGCCATTCCTGCAGTGAGTTCTGCCCATCCCAGATCGTGCCCATCCCAGATCGTGCCCATCCTGCTGGGTGGGATGCTGGGAGCTCCTGCTCTGTGTCACCCCTTACCTGGTCCATCTTTTTTTTCAGGACCTTCATGTGCTGCAAGGGGAGTGGCTCTTCCAGCAGAGCCTCCAGGTTTTTAATGAAGACATCATTGCTCAGGCACAGGTCGAACTCCTCAGGGGTGTATAAGTAGTACTCAGTGATGGTGCTGGCAGTGATGGGCTCGGACGGGCAGCCTGTGGAAGAGCCCCAGTGAAAGATCAGGGAATCACAATAACGCAGCTCAAGCCACCATGGATCTTCCTCCCATGCCCTGAGTCCCCAGCTCATGAAGATGCCTTATTTGCTTTCTTTCCTTAAGGTTATTCCTGAAGAACCTCATGATGTTTTTGCAGCCCACTTGCACTTTATCCTGTTAAAGGCAACTAAAAATGCTCCAGGTCACCTACATGAGCATCCTCTGACCTTGCAGCTTCTTCCTGGTGCTCACCCTGACTGGGGAATATCCCACCCCTGGCTCCTTCCCAGCTGCTGCTGCCATATCCCTGCTCCCAGGTAAGAGCAACCTGCCCCAGTGTGCTGTAGGGACATTTCCCCTCTTCCTCAGTTACTTTCTGGGAATCCCACAGCTGGTCCTGTCCCTCTCCATGGGAGCACCCCCATGCCAACCAGCCATGGGGCACATGGTCACAGCAAAGGGAAACACTCACGATCTGTGTTCCGCTTCAGCCTGGGATGAGATGAAGCTGATGCTGCTGCAAAGGCCCTGAGGAGGATCAGGGATTTCTCCTGCTGGGAACGTCCCTGGTTCCTGTATGTGGCTGTGATGCTCCTGATGAAATCCTTCTGTGCTGCCTGTTGGGGGCAGAGAGTCCTGGATCCCAGGGACACAGGGTACTGGGTCCGGGGGGCACGGGGTGCTGGATCCCAGGGACACAGGGTGCTGGATCCCAAGGACACAGGGTGCTGGATCCCAGGGACACAAACTGCTGGGTCTGGGGGCCACAGGGTGCTGGATTCCCCAACCTCAGAGCTGACCTGGCTGATGGACGGCTCACTCCAAGGTCTCGAGGAGGGGTCTTACCTCAGCCACCAAGCTCAGTGTGGTCTGATTCAACTCCAGCACGAGCGGCCCCAAATCTTGCAGAGTCTGTAAATCCCACCTTGAAGGATCTCTGCGGCATCAGGAGAAGGACCAGCTCAGCATCCTTGTGGATGCCCATCGCTCCTGCTCGTTCCCCACCTCTCTAAGAACAGGAAGGCTCCTCACCCGTACTCTGTGCCCCCTGTGAGGAGCACGGCGTTGAGGGCATCCTGCTGTGTCCCCGTCAGCGCTGGGCAGAGCTTCAGGTTCTCCAGGACGCCGGGATCCGAGGCCGGGATGGTCTCTGGCTCCATGTCACACACCAGTGCCCCGAGGCTGCCGAGCTGCTGAGGGTCCAGGCGGCTGCTCCGCACCCCCTGGGAGAGACAAACCAGCCTCGTACCCCGCCAGGTGAGGGGTGGGGGTCCCTGGTCACCCCCAGCGCGGTCCCCACTCACCAGGCAGGTCCGTGCCCCACGGAGCAGCCCCGTCCTTTGGGATGAGCCCTGAGGCAGCAGATCCAGATTCCCACGGGAAGCCCGGGCATAAAATTCCCTGCAGGACCCAGCGGGCACCTCGGACGAGCTGTGGGGACCAGGAGCGGTGGAGTGAGTGGGGCGAGGGGCTTTTGGTGGGCACGGGGAACTTTTAAACTGTTTTTCTCTTCTGAGCCATGAGCTGGGGGATCTCGGGCACAGGACGGTTTTGCCCAACCCGTGAATCCCATGCCCCGGGCACCGTGGCTCCCTGGGGAGGAGCGGGGTGAGGAGACAACCGGAGGGATCCACAGGGCTGGGAATGTCCTGTGTAGGTTGAAAGGTGCCCACAGGTGGGTTTTGTGAAGCTCCCAAAGGGTCACAGGGGCGGGGTCTGAATGATGTGATTCCACACGAAACCCACAGCATCACCCTCGATCCTCACTCAAAGAAGAGCAGCAGGTCCGGCGGGAACCTCCCGAAATCAGCCGTCAGGTTCTTGGCAGCGAGGAGCCGGGCCAGGCAGGAGAGCTGGGCACAGGGAGGCCGGGCTGGTCAGTGCCAAGGCGGGGAGAACCCCCTCGCCCCGGCTGCTCCCGCACTCCTCGGGCTCCGGGGGTTTGCAGCCCCCTCTCCTGCCCCTGCCCACCTGGGCACTGCTCAGCTCCGAGGTTCTGTTTTGCAATCCCTGGGCAAAGGCGAGGATGTCCGCAGCGGGCAGGTCGCTGGCCGGGATACACGGGAATTCTTGCAGGAGCGAGGATGGGAGGCTGCGGGGGGGGGGCACGGCTGCAGGTCAGCACCCACCCGAGCTCCCCAACATCCCTTGGAGGATAAACCCGCTCATTCCCTTGGGAAACCCTTCACCCTGGCCACGGCTGTGTGGGTGAATGGAAATAACACGGAGTGTCATGAAAATGTCCCCTGATGCCAGTGTCGGGTTGGTGGCATGGGGGTGCGGTCGGCGCCCACTGTATCCCGAGATTTGGGTGAAATAGAAACCAACAAAACCTGGATTCCAGCGCAGGGGAGGCTCCCGCTGCATCTGCGTCAGCCCCATAAGGGAAAGGGAATTCTTGGTGTGTTTGTGCTACGGCAGGAGCCAAAGCAACTGGAATTCCAGCCCGGACACAGGCATGGAACCGGCTGCGCGAGGCTGTAAATCCTCCCCACCCGAGGGACTTGTCACAGCAGCCGTGACATAGATATGGGGAGAAATGCAACATTCACCCACGCTGGCCCCACTGCCCCCAAATCCCCCAAAACTCAGAGCCCCCGGGACTTACTCAGGGTACTGCTCAGCAGTGGACAGGATGGCTCCAAGGATCAGGACAGCCTGGGGACAGGATGGGGATGCTCAGACCAGGCAAGGAATGGGAAGAAGGGAATTTAAACACAGGGAATGGGATCTGGAACACCCAGATTACATCTGGAGCCCTGGGTTACGTGTGGGGGCTGAAGGCTGCTGGGCAGGGGGTCAGCAAGGGATGGGGCGGGACAAGGACAAGGCCATGGGCTGCACAGAGGGACAGCAGGGAGGTGACGGCTGTGCCTCCCTGGAGATGGCCTGGGGGGACCACGGCGGCTCCGGCAGCTGCTGTGAAGTTTTGGGAAAGCTCTGGGGTGTTGGGACCCAGAGGTGTGGCTGTGGGGACTCACCGCTGCAGCTTTCACCAGGTCTGTGGAGACACCTGCAAGGAAGTGGGAGCAGGTTAGGAAACATCCATGGCTGTATGTGCAGGTGGTCGGGGCTGTTCCATAGCAGCTCCAGGTTTAAAGTCTGGGAAGAGGCTTTTCTTTGATAATCGTGTTCAGTAAAAGCCATCGATCACTACGCAGAGAGGACCCCTGGGGTCCCTTTTGGTGGGTTTGGAAGACAAAAAGGGATAAATCTGTCCCTGGAAACCCATCTGTGCAGATCTGTCCCTGGGAAAAGCTCCCGCTGCCTGTGGATGCTGAGGGGAGCAGGAAGCAAAGCTCAGGGAATGCTGAAGCCGAGCAGGATGGGGATGAGAAGCAGCACGGGCTGGAGCATCACTGGTGCCGGGGGGTGAGCGGGAGTCCTGGGGCAGCTTTGGGGGGACAAGAGGTCACTCACGGAGGCAGAGGGCGATGGCTGCCGAGGCTGGGGCTGCCCACACCATGGTGCTGGGGATGGGGCTCCGCCCTTGGCACGGCTCCGGAGACCTGCGTCCGACAGTCGGGGTGGTTGGAAGGTGCTGGAGGTCCTGCAGCTGATTCTGTCACCCAGCACTGGGCTTGGAGCTGTAGCGCACACTAGGGGTCAGTGTTTGGGGATGGTGCTGGCAATCCTGCAGCCAATTCCCTCACCCGATGCTGAAGTTGGAGCTGTGGGATCAGCGGGGATCAGTGTCCCCACCCGTGCTCTGTGAGGGGGGCACAGACCCCCTCCAGCCAAGGGAGAGGTTTTAAATCCTATGTAACAGAAAACAGGACTTCATTTCCCACCCATTATTAAAAGAAACTCCACAATACGTTGTCTCCTCTGACAGCCCGTGCCCTGCTTCCGTCTGTGTCCTGCAGGGACAGGGACCCTTCCAACGCCCAATTCCACACGGAACATACCAGCACAGACTGGGAGAAATCCAGTGTAGCCCAGTGGAGGAACCCCAGCAGGTGCTTCCCTCCCCACAAACCCCACTTCACACCCCTCACCTGGATCAACTCCAACAGAAAATCAATCCCTGCTCCCAAAATTCCCTCGTTGGGCTCAGCGCTTCCCACAGCGACCCGTTACCACCGTTTGAACTCAATGCAAGGAATTTTCCCCTTGAGGCTCATTTTGTTCCCCAAATCCCACCGTGGCAGTGCCGAGCCGTTCTCCTCCTCTTTGTCCGGCGGGATTTGGCTCCGTGAGTCGGTCTCAGCTGGGAAGGTCCTCTCCCACCCGCGGGGCCGGGGATGGGCAGCGCCAGGAGCGCTCGGCACTTATCTGTGCGGGGTGGGGATGTCACTCCGAACACGGGGTGTGACGGGCACTGTTTCTCAACAGTGTTTTGTCAGGCTCCTCTCCTTCTCCCTTTTGGCTTGTGGTTTTATTTCCTTTTTTTTTTTTTTTCCTTATAGAGGAAACTTTGGGTTCGGCTGAACCCAAAATGAACCCAGAAGGAGTTAAATCCACCGGGTTGGTGATTTCTGTGCTCCTGGGGGAGATAAAGGTCCTCCCAGGGAGTGGGAAACCTTTTGAGCTGTTCAGGGGGTTATTTTATAGGGCAACTGGGGTGCAGAACCACCGAGAGCTCAGTGATGGGCTCAGCACCCTCCGGGATCTGCTTCCCTCCTGTCCATCCTTTTTCCATTAACCAAGGAGAATCTCATTCCCTTTTTTACAGCTTTCTCCCAGGTCATGCTTTGCAATGCCATCCAGCATGTGCCATGAAGGAGATCAAAGAAAAAGGAAGCAAATCCTTCCCGGGGCTGTGGGATGACAACCTGGAGGATCCCGATGGTGTGAGTACAACATTATGTGAGCATTTATCCTGGGAAGAGAGAAAGAATGAGAGCAGTTGGAGTGGGTGGCTGGGCTGGGGCAGGGTTGCACCCCCCTTTCAGCCAGGTTTGGGGGTACCAGCAGCTGCTGGCACAGTGCCATGAGGGGTTTGTCATCCCCTGGTGCTCCTGGCTGTGTCCTGTCCCCAGCCCCGTCCTCCAACCGGTCCTGCAGCACCAGGGCTTGGCCGCCGCCCGCGGGTGTTCCTGGTTTCTATTTTGGAAGGATTTACTGTAAAAATAGTTCTTGTTGAATGGTAAAATTACAGAAACTTGCTTGCTATGAGGCTGCTGGTGGGACACAGCCCCTGCCCCGGGCTGGCTGGACAGGGGTGGCTGGAGCAGGAGGGCAGGGACACATCAGGGCTCCTTTGTGGGTCACTGTGTCCACTGCGCCCTCACAGAGCTTAAAACTGGCCCCAAAACACCCTCAGGAGCTCACACAAGAGGATCCACCTCAAACCTGAATGTGCCAGGGAGGATCTGCCCAAGTCCCTTCCTGGGAGCATCAGCAGGTCGTCGTGGCTCCAACTGCATCTCCTTCTGCCAGTGGGCTGGGAACGCTCCCTCCCCTCAATCAGCTGCCCTCTGCCCTTGCCAGACTCATAATCTTAAAAAAATCTCCCAGTCTTGAAGACTGCAAATAATTCCTTTGGGTCTTCAGTTTTCCCACTGCTCCAACCTGAGGAATGACACCCCCAGCTCTCCCAGCCTGTCTCCAAAGCAGAGGGGCTCCAGCCCTTGGAGCGTCCCATCAGCAAATCATGAGTGACATGAAAAATCATGAGCAGCTTTCCCTGTGCACCCCTAAATCCCATCAGCCCTGGGGCTGCTCCCTACCTCCTTGCCAAGGACAGCTGTGGTGTTCCCAAACTAGGAGCTTTGCTCCTCCTCTGCTCTTTGGTTTGGGACAATCCCAGTGGCTGGTGCTGGCAGGGTCAGGACCGATCACTGCCATCTGCCCCAGCTGCCTCCATCCTCCTGGGTCACCTCTGACTAAACCCGGGAGGGTTCTCGCCTCGCTCATCCCGGTAGTTTTGGCCGGGGAATTTCAGCAGGGCGAGGATTCACACGGTGCTCACACAACAGGTTGGCCGGGTTGGAGCCCTGGGGCCGGTCCCGCCTCATTCCTGGGAGCCCCCGGTACCGCGTTGGATTGAGAGACCAGGGGGTGCAGGGCAGGAGACACGTTTAATACAGAGAGGGGCAATAACACAGGGATTGCAAAGTGTACAGAACGTCACAACACACATCTGATCACAAACAACAGCCCCGTGGCAGTGACAGCAGAGAGGAGGGAGCAGGACGGGATGTGGCTCTGGAGTGGAGCCGGGAAGGACACCTGGAAAACACTCTCTGCAGGGTAAGGAAAATACCTATTTATCTCTGGTGCAACACAGGAAGGCTGATGGGTGCTGTGGGTGCAGGGGCTCCTCGACACAGCTCCCAGCAGAGATGGTCCCTCAGTGTCCCCAAGTGTCCCCCCAGCCTCATCCCAGACGTGTCCCCAGCAGGGACCATTCCCACAGCAGGGCCTGTGGGGAGGGAAGGCTGTGTCCCATCTGTGACACTGCAAATCTCACCTGTCACTTTTCAGCACCTCCCGTGCACATCACCCAACTTCATTCTTTGGCAAACAGGTTCATGGCAATAATTTACAGCTTTGGGACCTGCCCGTGGCTGCCTCTCCCTTCCTGGCCACTCCTGGGAGATGGGATGGGCAGGGAGGGGGCTTGCGAGGAAGGAGATGGGTCTCCTGCTCCTCCAACCCACCCTAATCCCTATGTCACCGGCTCAGGAGCCCACAGCTGGCACCTCAGAGCCATCCCCAGGTGCCACAGCACCGTGAACTTGCACCCACCAGCACCAAGGGGCACAAGGGCTGGATGATGCAATTCCCCCCTCAGGATTTTGGTGACCTGCAGGGTGTGTTCACCCACAGGGAGAGGGCTGTGACATTTTCTTCCCCCGCAAGGTGGGAATATCAGTTGTGCAAAACCCCTGTCAGGTGCGTTTTCCGTGGGGTGAAAACTCTGGGCAGGTGGTGATGTGCCAAAGCCCCTGGGATGGGGCTGTGTGTGCAGTGTCCCTCCCCAGCTGTCCTGTTCTCCTCAGTTCCAAATGTCCTCTAAGAGCTGCAGAGGATGAGCAGGGTGGGAAAGGGAAAGCAAAGCAGGATGAGCAGCAAAGCAAGGGCACTTCCACAAAAACTCTTCTTGGAATCTTGCAAAGCTGAGCACCAGCAGAGCTGAGCTCCAGCCAGCTCTTCCCATCAGTCCTCAGTCTTTCTTTCAGCTTCATCATTTCCTACTGCTCCAGAGCTTTCCCAAACTGCCCACTCAAAGGACCTGCCTCGAGCACCCTGGAAACCTGCCAGCCAGGAGCCACACCATGGGACCAAGTCAGGACACTTCTTCCCCCTGTTCTGGGGAAGCAGAAAGGGGCTCATGTCCTCTGACCTGTCTCAGAAAGGGTTCACCCACAGGATAAAAGACAGGAAAGGCAATGCCAGTAGAAGGAATAATAAAATCCATTAAAAAAGCTTTGGGCTGCTGGCTCTCTGACCACAGAAATACTAAAAATACCTCATTTCCAAGACCACCCGTATTTTACAACCCCTAAAAGACTAGATTCTTCTCCTAGAAAATTGAAAAAAGTTTAAAATCCTTTTGTATCAACTCACTCACCTTGACCAACCCTTTAAAAATCCCATGGGAAGGCTGAGGGAGGAAGGGAGCATGGGCAAGGAGGAGCTTTCCTGTGCCTATCTCAGCCCAGCTCCAGGACTTGGGGGCTGTTGGTGCCCCCAGGCTCTGCTCCAGCCCCCAATCTTCCACCTCCCACACGTGTTGTCAGTGAGTGCAGCAGCTGGAGCAAAGGGAATGGGAATGGGGAACATGGACATCAAAGCTGCACTCAGCATGTTCTCCCCTCCCTGTGCTGGGCTGCACTTCAACATCCAGACACAGAGGGTTTGTGGGAATGTCCATGGAAAAGGCAGTGTCTGTGCTGCCCTGCCTGTGCCCGAGCCCCAGGACAGGGATGGAAAGCTTTGGGGTCACTCTAAGCTGGTACACGACACTGACTGCTGCTGAGGCCCAGAATTAGGAAAGGGGCATCCCATGGCCAGTGATGGACATTAAAAATTAAACCCATCCTAATTGCTGCTAAAACCTCCCTAATCCCAGCCCCAGGTGTGAGGGAAGCCATGGCATACAGGAAGTGCAGGTGTGGAGTCAGCGCTGGGCTCCGTGGGGACCCACTGGGACAAAAATGGAGCGTTGGGCTGGAAATGCAGGGAATGTGTCACTCCAAAGCCCACTCTGCCAACCACTGCTCACACCGGGCTCGCTGCTCCTCCGTCTCCACGCTCCTGGCCTCCCTCCCGCCTCCACTCATGGATTCCTGGCTCTCCTCCTCTTCCTCCTTCTGCATCACCTTGTCCTTGAGCTCCTGGATGGCGTCATCCAGCTGCTGGGTGACGTGGTGGGGCTCCCAGTTGCTGTCCATGGTGGGGACGAAGGGGTCGGGCGCACACACCTCGATGAGCTCCTTCCCAGTGGGAATGCGCAGGTAGTAGGCGTGGAGCATCATCCTGTAGGGATTGCTGTCCTTCCTATGGCTGTATGTGAAGTCCCCTACAATGGGGTGGCCGATGGCACTGCAGTGAACCCGCAGCTGGTGAGTCCGCCCTGGGGAAAGGGCAGGAGCAGAGGAATCAGGGATACAGCTTATCCCTGAATCCCTCCTTCAACGCACCAATATCTGTCCCCTGGGGCAGAGAACCCTGAGCCCAGTTTCCCTCATCCCTCCCCAGGCTCCAATTCCATGTCAGAGCCCCTGGAGCTGCAGCCCTGACCCCAACCCCCACCTGTGAGTGGCTGCAGCAGCACTTTGGTTACGGGATCTCCGCTGTAGGATCCGTGTTCCAGCACGATCAGCTCCGACTGGCAAGGCTTGGGATTTTCACAGCCTGCAATGAGATCCAGAAGGGGCTTTGTCATCCCCTCAGCACAGCCTGGGGGGTCTGGGCAGTGCAGGGAAGGGGGCTGCTCACCTTCTGTCCCGTCGATGCACATCATGTGGGTCATGCCCTCCGTGGTGTTCTTCCCGATGCCGTAGCAGATCGTCATCCGGCTCTGGCTGACATGGCCCCTCACCTGGGGGGCACAAAGGTGGTTTGAAACTGAGCCCTCTCACCAACCCCCCTGAGCACAGGAATCATGGAATCACAGGATGGGAAAGGTTGGAAGGGACCGCTGTGGGGTCATCCGCTCCAACCTCCCTGCTCAGGGAGGGTTTTCCTAAAGCGCATGGCACAGGATTGTGTCCAGATGATCAAAAGAATCAGAGCCCAGCTGCAATTTAGAGAATCCTACAATGGTTTGGGTTAGAAGCGAGCCTAAAGTCCACTCAGTTCTACCTTGCTGCCATGGACACCTTCCACTATGCCAGGTTGCTCCAAGCCCCATCCAACCTGGCCTTGGACACTTCCAAGGGTGGGGCAGCCACAGCTTCTCTGGACAACCTGTCCCAGGGCCTCACCAACTCACAGGGAACAATTTCTTCCTTATGTCTAACCTAAATTTCTTCTCTTTCAGCTTCAACCCATTCCCACTCGTCCTGTCACTCCACCCCTTGTCCCAAATCTCTCTCCAGCTCTCTTGGAGCACCTTAAGCACTGGAAAGCGCTATAAGGTTTCCTTGGAGCTTCTCTTCTCCAGGTTGAACACCCCCAACTCCCTCAGCCTGCTCTGACATCAGAGGTGCTCAGCCCAAGAGGTGCCAGCCCAGAGGCAGGACATGGGCTCACCAGGGCGAGGTAGGCTTTGGTCACCAGCCGCTCCTTGAAACACTTGTAGGCGCTTCCCGCAGCCGCTTTGTTGAGCGCGACACACAGGGCACCACTGGTGGAGAAATCCAGCTGGTGGCAGAACCTGGGGAGGAGACAGGGGTGGAAGGAGCATCCCGGAGTGTCCCAGGTGAGGACAGAGCCCCGGTGGGTACCTGGGTGCTCACCTGAAGCCGTAGTAGGTGTCGGGGTCGGCGAGCTCGGGGAAGCGGTGCTTGAGTTGGCTCTGCAGGGTCAGTGTCTCGTACCACATCCTGCTGTCGATGCGCACGTCCCAGTGCTTGTTGACCACGATGAAGTCGGAGCTCTGGTACAGGATGGACAGGTTGTCGATGGTGCCTGGCTCCATGGCCAGCGCCCTGCGGGGAGGGAGAGGGGAACTGGGGTGAGCAGGATGGGAAGACCCTCCAGCTGCAGGATGGGCACTACGGGATGGGGGCAGCACCCTGGGGAGTGATGGCACCCAGCCAGGGCCTGGAGGTGGGATTTCCCAGTGGGATTAGAGATGTATGGGTGCTGCTGTGGTACCAGTGTCACCCTGCATGGGTTCGGAATGACACCAGTGTCACACTGCACGGGTTCAGAGTGACAGCAGTGTCACCCAGCGTGGGTCCCCCCGCCTTACTGGTGTCACTCTGCACCGGTCCCAGAGTGACCCCGCTGCCACCCTGTGTATGTCCCAGGGGTCACACCGTGCAGGGACAGGTCCCACAGAGGTACCGGTGCCGCAGCAGCGCTACAGCCACCGACGTCCTGGTCCTGCAGGCGGGACACGGGGCACGGCGGAGGGGACATGGGACACTGGGGAGGGACACGGAGGAGGGGACACGGGGCACTGGGGACGGGACACGGGGCACGGCGGAGGGCACATGGGGCACTGGAAGGGGGCACGGGGAGAGGACAAGAGGAGGGGAGGGGACACAGGGAAAGGACACGGAGCACCGGGAGGGGACACA
>WEIV01006706.1:34189-48142 GCA_013390005.1 Calyptomena viridis
GGGCGGGCAGGGCGCCCGCCCCGCCGCGGGCCCGCTCCGGTGACCGGTGGTGTGGCCCCTCTCGCAGATGACCCGTCCCCGCCCGCCGGTCCCAAAATCTCCCAGTTCCGGGGCAGGAAGCAGCCGCAGGAGGAGCCCGACTCCCCCGGGGGTATCAGCTCCAAGAAGAGGGACCGGGACTGTGCCCCCCGCGGGTCCTCGCCGCCGCCCGAGCCCCGCAGTATGTTTGAGCCGGTTCCCCGGTGCTGCCGGGCCCCGACCCCCGGCCCGGGCGGTGCAGGGTGCTGAGCACCCCCTGGGTGCCACCCTCCGGCAGCGATGCTTCTCTTCCTCCCTCCCCGGTGCCTCTCGCAGCTCCGAAGCCGAAGCGGCAGCGCCTGGAAGCTGTTAAGAAGCTCGATTTCGGTGCAGACGATGAATTGGCTCCCGATGTGTCCTGGAGTGGTGGCCCAGAGGCACCTCGTGCTCCCCAGAATACGAGGTTGGCCACTTTGAACCCTATTTTTAGCAGGAGCAAGGGAAAGGGTCCTTGAACATCACCTTCAAGGGGTTCAAGGGCTCTTTCCCTCACCCCTGCTAAAGGAATTTGGTGTTTTCCAGCTCAAACCACCTGGAGATGAGTGGCATGACCCCCCTGCAGACCACACCACCCTCTGACAAGAAGCATGTCCTGAAGAGACCACCCATCCTGGAGGATTATATCAATGTGACATCCACCGAGGGCACCAGGGTCTTCCTGGTGGTGAGGGATGATCCCTCCAGGACAGGGGTGGAGGTAAGGAGGGATCTCAAGGCTGGGTTTGCTTCTCTGTGTTCTCCAGCTGGTTCAGGAGGGGTTGTTTGTGCTGTGTCCTCGCAGCTCCCGGATTCCCTGGGCTGGAATGCTCGCAGGCCACTCCACTTGCTGGGAGTGCCTTTCTCCTACTTGAAGGAACAGGTGGATGAAGAGGTACCAGATCTCACACTAACCTTCCCACCTTTCCCTGCCACCCCTGATAGCCACAGGGTTGGGTTCAAATCCCTGTTCCCCCCAGCCATGGATTAGGGGGGTGTCCCTGACCCTCCTCTCACTCTCTTTGTGCTCCAGCGTCGCAGGCGTGTTTTGGAGGCATCACAACAGCTCACAGAGATAATAACCAGGTGAGATGTTGGGATGAATCCCACCCCTATCCCTGCCATGCTGTTTGGTGTGCCTCCAAAATGCTCCAGATTTTTGGGATCCCCAAGCAGAGAAGTCTTTGCCCTCATTACCCTCGGCTTGGGAAATCTGGGTGTAATTCCCAGACCTGCCCTGACTCCCTGGGTGGTTTGGGCAAGTTAATTCTTTCTTGCAGTTGCCTTCAGAGTGAGCCCAGCACTGAGAGCCTGGAGCCTGGTGGGGACACAGGTCTGGGAGCCGAGGAGGAATCTGCATCCCATTGCCTCTGGGTGGACAAGTTCACCCCCCGGCGCTACATAGAGCTGCTCAGTGATGATGTGAGGCGCTGGGACAAGGGGGGGCTTGGGCTGGGGTGGGTTTAGCACCCCTATAACTCTTCCTTAATGCTGTGGGATCAGGGTGTTTCCTTTGGAAGTGCTGGCCCTGCCTGGGAGCAGGTCTGAGCCCTGGAGAGCTCGGGGTAGCAGTTTTTCAGCTGGAGGTTGGGAACGTTCTGACAAAAGAAACTACGAAACATGACCAAAACAAGAGAAAAATTAGGAGGGTTTTAGCCAGGGATGGTTGGCTGTTTTGGTTTTGTTTTGAATATTATAAGTTTTGAAGGAAATTGGAAATGATGGAAGAGGTTGAGAAGTGCTGAGTTGAGCCAAGGCAGAGGAGGGACAGCAGAGATGGGGCTGATGTGACTTGTCCTGGATTTCCCTTGTGGGATGGTGGCTGAGCTGGGAAGAGAAGCAACATTCCCATGCTGTCCCAGGGAGATGCCAGGTGGAACCCTGAGCATCCTCTCCCATGAAGGAGAGCCTTCCTTTGTCCTCAGCCAGATCCCTCCGAGATTCCATGGATTTTTCCTGCTTTTCCCCCTACCCTGCAGTACACAAACCGCTGCCTTCTGAAGTGGCTCAAGCTCTGGGACACGGTGGTATTTGGGAAGGAGAAGATTGTGAACAAGGCCAAGCCCAGCACTGCAGCTCATCCCCCATTCAGTCGTCCCAAGGAGCATCCAAATAAGTGGAAAACAAAGGTACAGCTTACAGAGGAGATTCTGGAGGCTGAGCTGGACCAGCACAAGAGACCCAAATACAAGGTGAGCAGAACAGGATGTCGCTGTGGTGGGTCCCTCTCCTGTCCCCTCCTCCTGCCACTGGGATGGATCCTGCAGGATCCCCTCCTTGCTGGGAGCTGGAAGAAGCCCTTCCTTGCTGCCTGCCGGGCTCACCTGCCCTCTGTGCCACAGGTAGCCCTGCTCTGTGGCCCACCTGGCTTGGGAAAGACCACACTGGCCCATGTCATCGCCAGGCACGCGGGGTACAACGCCGTGGAGATGAATGCCAGGTGAGTCTGTGCCGGCTGCCAGCCTGCTGGTGCCGTGCCAGGGGGGATGGTGTCCTGGAGCTGGTCCCGTGCCACAGGAACATGGCACCACCTTACCTTGCAGTGACGACCGCAGCCCCGAGGTCTTCAAGACCCGAATTGAAGCTGCCACCCAGATGAGGTCAGTGCTGGGGGCCAACGAGAAGCCCAACTGCCTCATCATCGACGAGATCGACGGCGCGCCCGCGGTGAGCCCCGGCACCTCTGGCATCAACCCCTCTTCCATGAGCTGTCTCTGGCTTCTGAACAGTGAGAACTCACCCCTTCTGTCCTTGATCTTTGTCCCCAAGGCATCTATCAATGTGCTGCTGAACATCATCCACCGTAAGGATGTGGAGGGAGAGGGAGCGGCCGGCGCGGGCCGGAGGCGGCGGCGAGAGGGTGGGTTGTTGCTCAGGCCCATCATCTGCATCTGCAATGACCAGTGAGTGTCACCTGTGTGTCTGGGGGGGGGCAGAGCTGAGACCCTGCCCCGAGCAAGGAGGTGGCTGCTGGTGGTGTCTCTGTTTGAGTGGAGCAACTCAAATCCTGGGGTTGATTTTGGGCCCCTCGTGGCATGAAGGACATGGAGGGGCTGGAGCATGTTTAGAGAAGGGAATGGAGCTGGGGAAGGGTTTGGAGCACCAGGAGCAGCTGAAAGAGCTGGAAGGGCTCAGCCTGGAGAAAAGGAGGCTCAGTGGGGACCTGGAATTCTCTCCAACTCCCTCTCTAACAGGAGGGGAGAGCTGGCTCTGCTCCCAGGCAACAAAGAGCAGGATGAGAGTAAATGGCCTAAAGTTGCGCCAGGGGAAGGTCAGATTGGATATTGGGGAAAGTTCCTTCATGGAAAGGGTTGTCCAGCCCTGGTGTAGACATGGACATGGAGTCCCCATGCCTGGAGGAATTTAAAATCCACGTGGATGTGGCACTTGGGGACGTGGGTTCGTGGTGGCCTTGGCAGTGCTGGGGACCTGTTGGACTGGGTGATCTTAGAGTGCCTAAGTGATCTTCCAGCCTAAGTGATTCCATGATTCCTTGCCCTGCTAAGCTCTCAGAGACGCCTGTGCTCCCTTCCCCAGGTACGTCCCTGCGCTCCGCCCGCTCCGACAGCAATCCTTCCTGCTCCACTTCCCTCGGACAGCTCCGTCCCGCCTCGCCCAGCGCCTCAGCGAGGTGTGGCACAGCTGAGGGTCCCCCTGCCCCCCCTTTGACTGAGCATCCCTCCCCACTGACCCCCTCTCCTGCTCCCACAGATTGCCCTCCAGCAGGGAATGCGGGCGGACACGGCGGCACTGCTGGCCCTCTGCGAGAAGACGGAGAACGACATCCGCTCCTGCATCAACACCCTGCAGGTACTGGGAGCACTGGGATGGCCCTGGGGGGCTTAGCACTCACATGGGGTGGAGGGGAAAGAACTCTGTCCCAGGCAGATCCCTAAAATATTCCCTGTGCTATTTGAACCCTACACATGGAGGAACAGGGAGGTGCTGCTGTGTCCGGCTTTTCCCAGCCTTTGTGGGGATCCTCCCATCACTCCATGCTTCTCATTCCTGTTGCAGTTCCTGCACGGCCGAGGGCAGAAGGAGCTGAACATGCAGATGGTGCAGACGATGAAGATTGGCCTGAAGGACCAAAACAAGGGGCTCTTCTCCATCTGGCAAGAGATCTTCCAGCTCCCAAGGTTCCAAAGGTAAAAGGAGGGATTTGTTGCTCTCCTGTGTGTTTGGGATGTGCTGCTTCGTGGTATCCCAGGTGCCCAGAGGATCTGTGGCTGCCCCATCCCTGGAAATGTTCGAGGCCAGGTGGGACAGGGCTTGGAGCAATGTTCTGTGATTCTATGATTCCATGATCTGCTTGCAAGAGCTGGGATGGAGAAACCTGAAAGGTCCTGGGGAGCTGCTTGTTCAGCAGATTTGTATCAATCGCAGAATCCTGGAATGGTTTGGCTTGGAAGGAACTTTAAAGCTCATCCAGATCCACCCCCTGCCATGGGCAGGGACACCTTCCACTATCCCAGGTTGCTCCAGCCTGGCCTTGGACACTTCCAGGGATGGGGCAACCACAGTTTCTCTTGGCAACCTGTGCCAGGGCCTCACAGTGAAGAATTTCTTCCAATATCCTGTCTTAACCCACTCTCTATCACAAACCCATTCCAGATGCTTTTTGTCCACTCCATTTGGCTCCCAATAATTTGGCATTGGCATTGCCTTCAGTCCAATTTGCAGAATTCCAAATATTCCCTGCTAGTCCCATCAGTGCTGGGAACCCTCAGCTCTTCCCTTTGGGCTCCCCCCAGGCACAGGATAGGAATGGATCCCTCTTTGCCAGCCCAGCTCCTGGTGGGTGATGAGGACCTGTCACACTTCGGGGCTTCCTCTGGCTTCAATTCCTCCTCCCACCGCTTCCACCACATCCTGCACCTCGCTGTCTCCTCAGGAGAGCAGGAGAAACTCGCCCAGGTAGGAGCAGCCAAGGGGGGATCCAGGTCCCTTCCTCTGTGTTATGCTGGAGCTGAGCTCAGTGGGAAGGCCAGAATTCCAGTGACATGCTCTGACAGAACCATCCACCCCACCTCCAACTGTTGAATCCCATATCCACTTCCAGGGCCTGCACGAGAATTTCCTGAACATGAGGGTGCGGGATTCCAGCCTGGGCTCCGTGTGCCTGGCCCTGGAATGGCTGGGCTTCTCCGACCTGCTGGGCCGGGCTGTCCTGCACAGGCAGAGCTTCCAGCTCCTGCGGTACCTGCCCTTCCTGCCCGTGGCTTTCCACCTGCTCTTTGCAGCCACCACCATCCCCCGGCTGGCTTATCCCAGCAGCCAGCACGAGGCAAGTCCTGGCAGGGCACAGGGACAGCTCTGTCCCCCAGGGGACACCGTGGCTGAGCTGTCCCTGCCCTGTCCCCCAGGCCCTGGCCAAGCTGACCCACGTGCAGAACCTCGTGGTGTCCCTGGTGTCGGGGGTCACCCCCAGTGCCCGGAGCCGTGCGGGGCAGCAGGTGCTGGTTTTGGAGGTGCTGTGTTTGCTGCTGGACATCATCGCCCCCAAACTCCGGCCGGTGAGTGCCCCCTGCCCCTGTCCCTGCCTGCGTGGCCTGTCCCCTCTGCAAACCCCACCAGGAGGGCTGGGGACAGACCTCTGTGCTGCATCACCCGGGCTGAGCTACCCCGGATTTCTGTCCCAAATTTGGGGTTGCGTTGATGTTGCAGAAGTTGGAGGGAAGTTGAGGACCTGGTTCAGAGATACCCAGCTGTGTGGAGGGATCCTGGATCCCACTTGGTGTGGGCTTGGCTGAGCAGGGGTCTGGGGAGCTGTCACAGTCCCCTTCCAGCACGTGGGTGACTGCAGCCATCAGAGGGTGTCCCTGCTCTGGGAAGGACCCATGTCCCTAACAGAGAACTGAACCTTCTGGGTATTAGCTGTCCTTCCTCACTCAGAGACAAACCCTGCCTTTGGGCTGTTATGTTCAGAAGTTACTGTGGCTCAGTGATGCTCTACCTCCCCTGCCAGGTGAACACTCAGCTCTACAGCCAGAAGGAGAAGCAGCAGCTGGCACAGCTGGTCAGCACCATGCTGGCCTACAACCTCACCTACCTGCAGGAGCGCCTGCCCGAGGGCCAGTACATCTACAGGCTGGATCCGTGAGTGCTGAGGGGGAGGAGAGGCTGGAGGACTCAAAATTCCTCTCTGTGAGGGTGGGGAGGCCCTGGCACAGGGGGCCAAGAGAAGCTGTGGCTGCTCCATCCCTGGAAGTGTCCAAGGCCAGGTTGGAGCAACCTGGGATAGTGGAAGGTGTCTCTGCCCATGGCAGGGAGTGGAATGAGATGAACCTAAACTGTTCCAGGATTCCATGATGATTCTATGCCAGTGAGAGCAGAGAGCTCAGGAAGGAGTTGGCTTTGCTCCATCCATAGTGTCCAGCTGCCCCATCACTCCCTTGGGCTCTGCTGGAGCAGGGCTGGTTTAGCTTTAATGGAATTAAAGGGAAGGAAGCAGCTGCCTTTGGCTCTCACCGGAGCTGGCAGAGGGAGGACCAAAGCCACCAGAGGATAGGGCTGGTCCTCCTGGGCTCATCACCCAGGGGAGGTCACTGTCATCGTGGTTAATTTATAAATTAACAGCTTGTCCATTGCTAGACCTGACTGTGACTCTGCTTTAAGCTCACTCAGAGCCAGAAAATCTTGGGAGCCTTTGGAGAAGCAACACGGGCCTGGCCACAGTGAGGAGCAGCACTAATGTCTTCCTGGGGCAAAGTTAATTACAAAAATGAGCCTCTGTTAAATCAAGCAGCTGCATCTAATTATAGCCAAGTGCTTTAGGATGGTTTTTTCCTCATGGAAAGGCCTGTGGGGGCTGCAGGGATCCAACCTCTTGCCTTCCCCGTGCCACCTCCACACGGCTGTGGGGAGACTGTGGGATGTTGGGAGCCACTTTTTGGAATTAATTTGCTTTACTTGGTTTTTTTTTGTGAGTTCTGAGCCTGTTTCCTGGCTGTGCACAGAATCCCAGAATCCTCAAGGTTGGAAGAGACCTTCAAGATCATCAAGTCCAACCATCAGATGGTGGGGACCGTGGGGATGTCACATCCCAGTGGCACCTGAAACTCATGTCCCAGCATCTCTCTGGCAAACAAATCTGTTGTTGGCAGCAAAACCTGTATTTTCTCTTTATAACTTCTTAAAATATCAATTTGACAGCTAATTTCTAAATGAATGAATGCAGAGTCATCTGACATAAGACTTTGCTCCCTTTATTTTAAGGGCAATAATATTGAATAAATAGTGAATAAATATGAAGTATTTAGAGCTGGCAGAGGGACTGGGGATGTTGCTGTGCTGAAACAGGCCTAACTCCAGACCTGCTGCCTCAACCTTGTTAAGAACCCAACTCTGATGATCCAAAATTACTGTTCCTTAAAACACCAAAAAATTAATTTCAATTAAACAGCTCCCCAGGGATGGATGTGAAGGTTGTGGTGCTGCTCATGGTGTTTTCAGGGCAATCTGTTCAGCACAGCCCACTGCCATTTCCTCTTGTTGCTTTAAACCAAGGATTAAACCCCCATAATCCCTCCTGCATTCCCACCGAGCCTTGGCTCCACACGGGACACCGGGAAAGGGCAGCGCTGGGAAACTGAGGCACCGTGTCAGGATCACACTTGGAATGTGGAAGGCACTTGGGGGGGTCACAGGGCTCCCTGGGCATGTGTTAGTTTGCACCAGGCTGGTTTATTTTTAGCACTGATGTGTCCCTGCTCCCCTCTCCGTGCTGCAGGAATGTGGAGGCCGTGTGCCGCTTCCCGGATCTGCCGGCCCGGAGGCAGCTGAGCTACCAGGCCAAGCAGCTCATTGCCAGGGAGATTGAGCTGGAGAAGATGAGGAGGATGGAGGCCCTGCTGCAGGCACGGAACCTGGGTGAGGTGAGGAGGGGGGATGTGGAAAAAATCCTTAGGGATGGCATGGGGATGTGGTTTTCCCGGAGCAGCCGGTGGCTTTCGCTCTGCAAATGGAAATCCAGGATTAACCCCCCCCCTCGCAGCTGTTTGCCTTCACATCTGCCTTTGGGCAGCACATCTGTGCTCCAAGGGCCCGGCTTTTTGTAGGAATTCTGGAAGGAAATGCTCGCTGTGAGTTAAGGTTTTTGAACCCTCCAGCTCTCTGTGAGGAGGTGGGAATTTTAGGTGGGAATTTGGGTTGGTTTGGCTGCGGTTTGGATGTGTCTGTGGGGGAGGTGACCTGCTCTTCCCTGCCTGCACCTTCCCTTCCTGCTTCACTTCCAAAGGTCCCAAAGCCCCCAGGAGGAGCAGAGTTACTCTGCCCACTGCCAAAACCCTCCCGGAGGCAGGAGAATGTGGAAAAGGCTGAGGAACATCTCGGATGTAGCTGGTTCCTGCCCCGGTGCCGTGGGGATAATTAATCCCCGAGAGCCCCTTGTTGCAGCAGAAGAACCCTCGGGGGATGTGTGGGGTAAAGAGATGCTGCAAAAACATCCCTGAAGCATCACAGTTGTTTATGTGATGCCAACTGTGAAGTCTCAGGGAAAGGGACTCCAGCTGGGACTGATCCCACACGCTGCTGTGAGGCAGAAAACGATGGAAAAATCATCCCAAGCCATTGGGATGTTGTCATCAAAGCTGGCAGCAAATAGAAGGAGGGTGGGGTGGGTGACAAGTGGGTGGCAGGAGCTCCAAGTCCAAACCTTGAGCTCAGACACCCTGAGGGGACCCTCATCCCTGTCTCTCCTCCCCACAGGATCCCAGGAATGGCCTCAGTGAGGAGGGAGGGGACACGGGGACCCCCAACCACCAGCAGCGCCTGGAGCACATCATGCGGAGGGCGGCAGTGGAGGACAAGGTGAGGGGCTGCAATTCCTGCCACAATTCCCACCAGCACTTCCCTGGGCTCCACTGGAATGTCATTGTTTTAGCCCAGTTTCTTTTAATAGCCCAGTGCAGCTCCGTGTGTCCCGTAAAGGCATCGCTGGGATTGCAGCTTTGGGATCCATTGGATCTGGGTGACATTAGAGACCCAGGAGGTGCGGGAGGAAAGAGATGGGGATATTTGGGCTGAAATAGTTAAATTTTGGAAGAGCAGGTTGGAAAAGCTCCTCAGGGGTGTGGAGACGTGCATCCATCCGTTGATCCCACCCTGGGAATCCTAACAGCAGCCAAGAGAAGCCAAGGTGATTCCTGCCACCTCTCCAAGGCTCAGCTTCCAGCCCTTGGCTGTCTGTAAACCCAGAGCATAATTAGCCTTAAATTCTGTCTTTCCCACCCGGATTTGAATTCTGTTTGCATTCCACTGGCCCTTCCTGCAGGATTTGCATGTGGCTCCTGCTCTCCTGGGAACTGCCCTGGGGTGACTGAGCTGAAATCAGGCAGAGCTGAGCAGTGTCATCGGTGTCTGGCCTTGCCCAGAGAGGAACTTCCCTGGGTTTTGGCCGTGTCCCAAGTGGGAGTTGGAAGTTCAGGTGCTGCAGAGCCAACTCAGCTCCTGCTTTTTGCTTTTCACAGCCCGAGACGGATTTTTTCGGGCGGCCACTTCAGCGGAAACAGGCGGATACAGCCCCGGGTGGGTGACACAGGGACAGGGTGGGCACAGCTCTGGGTGGGTGACACAGGGACAGGGTGGGCACAGGGACAGGGTGGGCACAGCTCTGGGTGGGTGACACAGGGATGAGGTGGCACAGGTGGCCCCAAACTCGGGGGTGGCCAAGGGACGGGGTGGCCGTGGGTGCTGCTGGAGGGTCCCTGCATTCCCCGTGCCCATCCCAAAGAGGGGCTCTGTCCCTCAGCACCATCCCAGGGACATCAGCAGGGTGGGGAGGGGGAGTTGGGCAAACAGACCCCAGCACAGTGGGCAGGGGGTTCCTGTGGGCAGGTCCTTGGAGTGTGGAACCATCCAAGTGTTTGCAGGATCCGGGACACGAGAGCATCAGCTCTGCCTTTCCCAATCCCTCCATTCCCAGCAGCAGCTCCCTGATTCCCCCTCTCCCTGCAGCCCGGGCACAGGTTGTAACTTGGAGGTTTTCTGCAAGTTTTTGAGGTGGATTTTGCCCCCACAGCCCCTCAGGCTTCCAAGGAGGAGTCACTGGAAAACCAGATGGGAAAGGCTGTGGGGAAGAGCGACGTGTGGTTCAGGTTCAACGAGGGGGTTTCCAATGCTGTCAGGAGAAATATCTACATCAGGGACCTGCTCTAGCAAGGCAGGAGCCAGGAAATCACAGTTGGAACTGAAGGGAGCAGCTGGATTTTGGCTTTCTAACCCATGGATGGGGTGTGTGTCCATGATGTGTGTGTAGGTTTTTTATGACCTGCTTATTTTGTTTAAAAAAAAATAAATAAAATATATCTAAAAAAAATAATAATGAAGTATTGTTCTGTTTATTTCAGTAATAAACCTTTAGTTGTCATATTTTGCCTGTTTTGCTGCAAAATGATAACCTACAGTATACAAAAGTATTTAAAATCACTGAAAATGGTTTTTCTTTTATAAAAGTTTTCTTTACAAATTGCAAAAAATGTGCCTGTTTTGATGGCAGAGGTGGGTGGAGGTTTGAGATGAAGCTGCAGCAAAACCCTGGAGAAACCTTTGCTCCTCCTGCCCCCCCATCTTTGCCCACCCTGGGGGGCTTTCCCCGTGTGCCCCCCAAATATAAAACCACTTCTACCACTAAAAAGAAGGAGACCAGGTGAGGGCAGGGTTTTGTTCAGGTTCTCATGTTGGAACTAGCTAATAAAAAAGTACATTCAGCAGGGGAGGATGCGGGGAGGGCCCCTCAGAGGATGGTGCATTTGCCTTTCTCCACCCAGGGGTTGTTTTTCATCAGCTCCGGGTTCAAGAAGGGATCCTCGGGAATGCCGTCCTCGATCCACTTCACGAACCTGTGGAGAGGGAGAGGAGGGATGGGCACAGGGGGGCAGGGGCTGTGTGCTGATAAAACAGGGGATTTGGGGAGTCTCGGTGTCCAGGGTAAATCCTGCTCCAGTGGCAGATCCTGGGGTGCACCCTGATCCACTGAGGAATGATCCTGGGGGGAAACATCAGGGTGCCCCCCCTCCAGTGGAACAGAGAGGTTCAAACCAGGGAGGGAAAATTGTTTTACAGGTTGAAGCCTTTGGAGCTCTGGGAAGGGGGGGATCTGCACACTGGGTGCTCCCAGGGGTGTCAGGAGATCCCAAGGCTGCTGCCACATCCCGGCCACCTCTGGGGCAGCTGGAAAGGGGTTGGCACGGGGTGGCTTTGGAGAGAGGAACGGGGACCTTTGGGGACACCGGTGGATTTCTGCTGCTGGGGCTTGGAGCGTTTGAAGATCCATAAAGGGATCATTTGGGGAGCTCCGGGGGATTTGAGGGTGCAAGTTTGGGGTGGAAAAGACCCGGATTCTGTGCCAGGAGGGAGGGGGGGAAGGTGGGTACACACTCACTCAGGTATTGTCTTGGAGGACATCTCCCTCTTGTAGGCCAGCTGGTACTTGAGGCTTTCCACCTCCTTCTTCCACTGGGGAAGGTCCCACTCATCCATGGCGGTCTCCAGGGTCTCTGTGGGGCTGGGAAAGGGGACATTGGTGCTGTGTCCTTGCCTTGACTCCCACCAAATCTACACCCCCAGGATGAGGACAGGTCACCACGCTCTGGGGGGGAGATTTCCAGTCCTAGGATGGAGCAGCCCGTGGAGATTTCGGGGTTGTTGTGGTGAGGCAAAGCTGTGCTTACCTGTGGGTGTGAGACTGGCACGGAGCAGGTGCCCCATGTCCCCTCTCCCTCCCACGGGAACATGCAAAACCCAGGGAACCCGCCGGATTTGACTGAAATTTGGATGGTGGCACCGCTCAGGGTGGGGAGTGGCAAATAGCCACCGGAGGCTGTTTGGGAGGGGGGGGGTGTTTGTCCTTTCCTTTCCTGGCCACGGATCCCAGCGGGCCAGGAGGGATTTTGGGCATCCACATGGCTCAGGTCAGCGCTGATTTGGGGAGCAAGGCAGACCCCCTGCCCCCCCGTCCTCCCAGCCCAGCTCCCCCTGCCCCAGCAGTGGCCCTGCTGGGGAAACTGAGGCACAGCAGCGCCCACAGTCACACGAGCCCCTCTGCAAGCACCTGTGGCCCCAAAAATTGGTGGCACAAGGGGACCCTCCCCTGCCGGTGACCCCAGACCCTCCCGGGGTGATGATCCCCAGGGATCCCAGGCGCTCCAGGATGCAGCCCCTGGGAGAAGGTCAGGGAAGGGCTGAGGGTGCTGGAGGGGTGAAATCCAGCCCCACACGGCACAGCTCCATCCCAGCCACGCTCCGGCACAGCCTGGCAGCTCCTCGGGCTGCCCCAGCTCCGCTTCTCCGCAGAGCATTCCCGGAAACCAGCCGGGAGAAGGATGAGCCCCGGAAAACCAGCCGGGAGAAGGAAGAGCCCCAAGCTCCGGCCTCCCCGGGCTCTGATCCCTGGAGGCAGATGGGGACCAGCATCCCCATCCCTGCTCCAGCCATCCCAGCAGCATCCCAGCGAGCCCTCCACCTACCTCGGCAGGGAAAGGTGTCAGCGGGGTGGACGCGGGTCCGTGTCCGTCGCCTCCGGCTCGGGAATCCGCCCTGGCCTTGCCCGTGTCCCTCCCGCGAGCGCTTCCCTGGATGCTGGCGAGTCCAAATCCTCTGGGTAATCTATTAATGCACGGCAGGTCCAGCTGCCGCCGCCACGGCAGGAGCCGGATAATGGGAGCGTCCTCCCCCCGCCGCTCCCGGGGGATTTGGCTCCGCGGAACGTGAGCGCCCGGGATGGAGGCAGAGCCCCGGGCCCGGCCCCGGCTCCGAACGGGGGTTATCCCGGCCCCCAAATCCCTGCGGGACAGAGGGACCCCAGGGAGGGGGGAATGTGTGGTGGGACACAGCAGAACCCCAGGGAGGCCCTGCAGCTCTGCCCAGATCCCTGCCTTCATCTCTGCCTGTACCCCTGCCTGCATCCCTGCCTGTACCCCCACCTGTACTCCTGCCTTCATCCCTGTCTGTATCACTGCCTGCAACCCTGCCTGCGTCCCTGCCTGCATCCCTGCCCAGAGCCCTGCCTGTATCCCTGCCAAAGCCATGGCTTTCCTGCTGTGCTGCCCCTGGATGTTGTGGGTTTTCCTGCTTTCCTGGTGCTGGAGGGGCAGGAGAGGTTGGGATTCACCCGGGGAGGGGATGGGGGTTGGAAAAGGGAAGAATCAAAGAAGGAGAAATGGCCCCAGGGAGCAGCTGGGACTGAACAGCCGGGGGGAAAGGGCAGGGGCAGCACAGGGGGGAAAGGCAACGTCCAAAAAATGTGATGTGGGACTTCCAGGGAGGGACAAAACCCCTGGAACAGTTGGGAACTGATTAAAAACAACTTAATTGATGCAAAACCACAAAGAAGGGGCATAATCCCCACCGTCCTTTGTTAAACAACCCATTAAAAATAAACTTTGGTGCCTAAAAAANGCTTACTGAAAGAGGTATCCTATATATAAGGCCATATATGGGAAAAAATGTATAAAAATATATATAAATATNTTTGTTAAACAACCCATTAAAAATAAACTTTGGTGCCTAAAAAATAGCAAAACAAAGGTTTTCACGAAGCAAAACCACCCAAATTCTGCCCCAAAGCTCCTCCTTCTCCTGCTGCTCCAGGATCTGCAGCTTTATAAGAGTTTGTTACATATTTATATATAAAATGACATAATGGAATTATAGAATCATGGAATGGGTTGAGTTGGAAGGGACTTTAAAGATTTGTATTATGTTATACTATATTATACTATACTATATTAATTATGCATGTATATAGAGACTGTGTATATATGTTAAATATATAATATATAAAACCATATCTAAATAAAATATATTTTATATATATATGGGAAAATATATATTCCTATATATTCATATTATATGCATGTGTGCATGTAGTTATGACACAATTTATATATCAGATTTACT
>WEIV01006706.1:53848-67559 GCA_013390005.1 Calyptomena viridis
AAATTTAATTTAAATGTAATTTTATAATTTAATACTAAGAATATTGAGGTACTCACTGCATTGTGGAAAAAGCTGCAGAGATGCTTTGCCCATGGACACCTAAAACACAGAGAGAGATTCTTAATCCATCTCCAAATCCAACAATTCACTTGAAGTTCCAAAGAAAGAAGATTTCAGCATCAAATGTGCAGGGAAATAATTAATGCAGACCCTAAGAAGAAACAGGATTTCTCTTGGGTCACTCCCAGAGCAGAAGAAATCAAACAAAAAAGGCAATTCCTGGAATTGTAAATTTGTTAAATCCAGTTTATCCTGTCCAGAACTGAGTGTAATGGGATCCATCCATGATTTCCACTTAAAACAGGGGAATTCTCAACATGATTCTGCTTCATTAACTATGTGTGAACTCAAAGTGCCAGAGCCCTCCAGGCACAGATCAATTAATTATTAAAAAATCAAATCAAATCAATAAAATAGTTTTAAAATTAATTTATCAATGCATTGAAATCTATCACTTCTATAAAGCTCCACTGCAGGACACAGAGAGCAAGGATGACACAGAGACTGGTTTAAAAAGTGACATATGAGTGGTTTATTATCATTTTGAATCTAAATAAAGCCCTCAGAGTTGTGGGAAGTGTGTTTTCCCCACTTCCCAAAACTTTGTGCTCCTTTTAAAAACAGGGGAAGGACAGGCACAAGCCAGGGCTGTCCTCAGTCTGCATCCCAGATATTCCCAACTCCTTTATTTTTGGTGGGATTTGCTCCCTCACCACCATTTGATGATATTTCCTTTAAGTTTCTGCTCTCTGTGCACCCCCTGGAGGTTTGTAAATACAACCATAATGCACATTTTGAGGTGTTTTCAGCTGTTTTCTCCCACTGAAGTTTTCTGCCCAGTGACTGCTTTGCTCTTAGCCCTAATTAAAGGATTTTTGGCTGCTCTTGGTGGTGTTTAACACCAGAACTGGGCTGTGCCACACCATGGTGGTGACTCAGGGTTGCCAAGAGCTGCCAAGGTGTTTTAAGTGAGGAGGCAACAGGTAACAACAGAACAACTCCAAATCTATCCCGAACTTGAGGTGTGGTGTCTTTCCCAGTTCAGACTGGGAACTGGGGTAGAAGCCCCAGGATTTGCTGGGGTTGCCACTCACATGTGCAGGTTCTCTGCAATGATGCTCAGAGTAAAGAGGCCAATGGATTGCATTTTCTTGTGTCTGCAGGTCAGGAACAGGCACAGGAATTCCCCCACGTACTGGGCACCAAGGTTTTGCCACCTGAGCACCAGAAAAAGCAGGAAACAAACACAGCTGCTGAGACAATTTACCTGTGCATTGCCAGGATTTGCATCCTTGACTTATCCAAAGCACTGCCTGGCTGGTTTCCAAGAGCTGAAGGATTATCCCTGCTCTCGTGTTTCCATAAACAAACAGATTTCAGGCAGCAAGTGTTTACTCACAGTCTCAGCATTGTTGCTTTCTGACGATTCAGGTCTCTCAAAATCAGGTTGACAGTGCCATGCAGAACATGTTCTTCACAGCAAAGGTGGTCCAGCAACAGCCTCAGGGCCCAAAAATTATTCTGGGATGAGATAAAATAGGATCAGTGATTTCATTTAAGTGCCAATAATTTCTTAAAAAAAAAAAAAAACCCAACCTACAATAGAGATCAAAGCTGAAACAAATAAATGTATCTAAAACCTCCAGGGTGGTGTTACAGAGGTTTTAAATATCATTTGTTTTAATGTCTCAGAACAGAAATCAGTGTCCAGGACTCACCCCAAAAGCCAGGGCTATCTCTAAGAAGGAAGTCAAGTATGGAAGGTCACAGAAGAGCATCTGTTGCACTGCTTGTACTGCAAGGATGAGACAAGCCTCGTGGTGCAGCTACAGGAGGAGACACCAACAGCAAGAAAAATACATTAAAAACCTCATTTTCCCACTGTTTTATATTTCATCCAGTCAAACCAGCACTGAGTGGCTCCCATTTCACTTGGGGAGGTTGGAAGTCAGACAATACATCCACCAGAATCTTGAGGAAAAAAAAAAAAAAGGGAATAGAACATGAATTTTATTTAGCAGCATGTTCACCTGGTGTTCCCAAAGTGCTCCCAGAGACATGAAGCCACAGAGGCAGAAATAGGGAATTAAAGGGAAAAAAAAGTCACATATTTGGAGAATAAACCAAATTTCCTCAAAAGAGGTAAAAAAGGATAATGCAGCTGCTGAGATGTACTGACTGTATTAAATAGAGAATATTTTCCCAACCACCTTCAAACATGTTCCACTATAATTGAAACCCTAATTTAAGGGAAACTTAGAAATTCTGGGCTATTCTGAGTTTTGAGACAAGTCTCAAAGGACAGTGTCATGTTTGAACCAAAGGACACAAGATGATTCTGTAGGAAGTTAAGACAGAATCAATTATTACCAGTCCTACTTTACAAATGCATTAAATTTGGACAGTGATAAAGTAACTTGTCCTGGACTGCAGATGTGTCAGTTCTTACCTTCAGATCTCTCTTTAAGCTCTGCTAACAACAGCTTTAAGTTGTTTCCTCCCCAAAAAAAATCTTAAATCCCCCCTCTTAAAAGCTTGTTTTAACCATCCAACTGTTCTCACTGCTGCTGGATCTCAGGCACAAGAATCCAGATGGGAAATTCCCTGATTTCCATGTGCACTTACCTGAGGAGAGAAAATGGCAGGTGGCAAAGAGACATTAACTTTGGCCTTCAGCTCCTCCAAAAGGCTCCCACTGGCAGCCAGAACTCCCTGCAAGGGAAGGGAGGAGGAACAGGGAAGGGAAGGATGGTCAGATCCAACTTCAAACAGCGCCCAAGATGGAGCTTTAATGTTCTTGTGTAGAACCAAGATGGTTTGGGGTGGAAGGGACATTAAAGCCCATCCAGTTCCACCCCTGCCATGGGCAGGGACACCTTCCACTATCCCAGGGTGCTCCAACCCTCACAAGGAACAATTCCTTTCCATTCATCCAATCTAAACCTCCTCTCCCCCAGTTTAGAGCCACTCCCCCCTTGTCCTGTCACTTCAGGCCCTTTATTATCTGATCCATCTCAACATTCACAGACACAGAAGCAGCACCAGGAACTGAGCTGGAGCAGAATCAACCTGTTCCCAGCTGCCTTTAACATTCCTGAATCCCAACATTCTGCAGTGTTACACTTGGCACATGCCAGGAGCACTGGGTGAGGCACTGGAAAGTTAACCTTGGCATTCAGGAGAACAGGCCAGTGCTCACATCCAAAAATCTTGTATAAAACCAAGGAACAGATTCTCCCATTTCTCTCCCAGTGTTCCAGTTACCTCCTGGAAGTCAAGTGGTGGCTCTTTCAGGGATAAGGGATGTAGGTGCCCACTTTTTTCCAGCAAATTGCTACTACCCAAAATCATGATGAGGGAACTCCAGCACTTGGGCTGAAACACAAAACATTGGAATTACAAAGTGAAATCTGTTCAGAGGTGTGAGTTATTCAGAGAGAAAACAGTAATAGAGAAAACAGAAATTGGAGAAGTAAAGGACAAAAGAGGGAATTCAGTGTTGGAATAACTCACATTCCTGTAGAGTGACATGTTGCTGTAAAGGAGTTTGAGTGCCTGTTTGATTAGCACCCCATCCCTCAGGGGAGACCCTGCAAGAAATCAAAAAGTGAATGAAAACCATATTTTCTATAAAAATAGGATTTTTTTTTATTTTCTATAAAATAGGAACACAGACAGGGCCCTTACTTACAAACATGTTTTTAAAGAAATCTACCAGAGACAAACAAGTGGCTACAGCTACTGTACAGTATTTTGGAGGTAGAACAGAACATGACCTCCCTCACAGCCAGGAATTTTTTCCTTATATCCCATGTAAACCAACTCTGTCACTTTGAAGCCATTCCCCTTCGTCCTGTCACTCCAAGAGGCAGCTTAGATGAAAAGCTGGAATTCAAGTTCTAACCACACATAAGCAAGAAATGCCACTTGCCAACTGGAATCCAGGGCCCAGGCTCCAGGATTTCATTCCCAGAGGGAACACTGCCTGTCCTGAACATCTTGAGGTAGACCTCGAACTGGCAGGGGGTTATCCTGCAGGCAGAGCAGCAGGCCAGGCTGTTCACAGGGAACAGCAGGGAATGGGCAGCATCCAGGAAATCCCCAGTCTTACACAGGTAAAACGGGATCTTATCCCGAAGGTCCCTTAAGCTGGAATGAAGGAATGAAGGTTGGATTGGCATTAGTGTGAGTTTTTTGTAATGTGTGTGTTGGATGTGAGGGAGGGAAGGGGGGAAGAAAGGAAGGAGGGAAGGGGGGGAAAAGAAGGAGGGAAGGGGGGGAAAAGAAGGAGGGAAGGGGGGGAAAAGAAGGAGGGAAGGGGGGGAAAAGAAGGAGGGAAGGGGGGGAAAAGAAGGAGGGAAGGGGGGGAAAAGAAGGAGGGAAGGGGGGGAAAAGAAGGAGGGAAGGGGGGGAAAAGAAGGAGGGAAGGGGGGGAAAAGAAGGAGGGAAGGGGGGGAAAAGAAGGAGGGAAGGGGGGGAAAAGAAGGAGGGAAGGGGGGGAAAAGAAGGAGGGAAGGGGGGGAAAAGAAGGAGGGAAGGGGGGGAAAAGAAGGAGGGAAGGGGGGGAAAAGAAGGAGGGAAGGGGGGGAAAAGAAGGAGGGAAGGGGGGGAAAAGAAGGAGGGAAGGGGGGGAAAAGAAGGAGGGAAGGGGGGGAAAAGAAGGAGGGAAGGGGGGGAAAAGAAGGAGGGAAGGGGGGGAAAAGAAGGAGGGAAGGGGGGGAAAAGAAGGAGGGAAGGGGGGGAAAAGAAGGAGGGAAGGGGGGGAAAAGAAGGAGGGAAGGGGGGGAAAAGAAGGAGGGAAGGGGGGGAAAAGAAGGAGGGAAGGGGGGGAAAAGAAGGAGGGAAGGGGGGGAAAAGAAGGAGGGAAGGGGGGGAAAAGAAGGAGGGAAGGGGGGGAAAAGAAGGAGGGAAGGGGGGGAAAAGAAGGAGGGAAGGGGGGGAAAAGAAGGAGGGAAGGGGGGGAAAAGAAGGAGGGAAGGGGGGGAAAAGAAGGAGGGAAGGGGGGGAAAAGAAGGAGGGAAGGGGGGGAAAAGAAGGAGGGAAGGGGGGGAAAAGAAGGAGGGAAGGGGGGGAAAAGAAGGAGGGAAGGGGGGGAAAGAAGGAGGGAAGGAGGGGAAATCCATTTACCCTTTGGTGTTGTTGCATTTCACAGCTCTCAGGTAACGAACAACTTCTTTGTAGCTGGGGGAGGAAAGGAAGGTGAGCAGGAAAAGGGAAAAGTACAAAGCAAGAGGTCAATCAAATATTGACTGCAATTAATGAAGCAAAACAAGAGATCTTCCCACACAAGAGGACAGAGAACTGGCAGCAAGAGACAGCTGGAAATAAGTGCCAAGTAATGCTTCACAGATTATCTCTACCCTGGCAAAATAAAACAATCTCATTTCAATTTCAATTTTCAATTTCCATTTCATTCCTGAAGTGAACTTTTGAACACTATTTTCTTAAATACAAACCCTCTGAGGACTCAGAATACATTTTTTTCTGGCTGTCTTCCACTAGTTGCTTTAAAAATCAACTTGTAAACCCTACAAGGTTTATGGCAACACAGAAATGATCCACTTCAACATTGTTTTTCTGGTCCTGAAGCTTTGAAAGGGCTTGGAAAAACTTCCAGAAGCTCCTGGCCTTGTTTGATAAGAAGGAATGAGTAAAACCACCTTCAAAAGGGGCTTTGATTTGGAGAACACTCCACTGCAGTGAATATGGAAAGTGAAAAATCCAACCCAGTCTCACTTCTTTTTGTCTACCAGCTTCTCCACTCGAGCCTCAATGACAGGGAGTGCTTCCCACAGGAATATTTTCCTGCCTTTCTGTGTCCTCTGCCCAGTGATGTTCTGGCCTTTCAGCACCGTGGTCAGCAGCACGTGGTCCCAGGGCACAACGTTCAAGCTGCAGGGACAAAACCAAACTCCTTTTTAATTGTGTTTGATGTTAAATCCCAATTTATTTCCCTGAAGTATCATGATGATTTACTATTGAACCATTTTGGGGCTTTACAGCTCAATTCTGGGGAGAAGAAATGAAAAACGGTGGAGAAAATTCAGAGCATCAAACAGTTTTTACATAAGGATGGGACAATATAAAGCAGCTAAAAGCAAAATATTCCTGGAAAATGCTCCCAACTTTTACTAGCAGGGAAAGAAGCATTTTACAGAGCTGTTTTCACATCAGACAACTGTATAAAAACGTGTTTTGTGGACAGCAAGGCAAAGAACTTACCTGTTTGAGAAGCCAAAACAGTGACAGGGAAGGGGGATGGACTGAAAAAAATGGACAAACTTTTCATACAGAGTTTTTGGAAAGTCACACAACACCAGCATCCTCTGGAGTTGGGTTGTGATCCTATGATTTGAAAAGGAAAAAAAAAAATTTTAAAACTCAATTAACTACTAAAAATTGTGACTTTTTAATCGTATGGGAAACTCCACAAGTTTGAGGGGCTTTTTGTAGTTAAATGTCAGTTTGGATTTATATTTAAATTTCTGCTTTAAGATTTGTGGTGAATAATGATAATATTCTTTTGCTGTTACTTTTAAAACCAGTGGAATTCTGTGGGTTTAAGCTTTAAAACAAAGATTTCTAGGGAATATGTACAAGCAACACAGCAAACTATGCTGGACCTGATAATCCACCTGATCCTCAGTTTTTGCCACTGGAACCATTTTTGGATTAAATCATAACTAGAGATAAAGAAGAGTTTATTCTACTAAAATTTTGGGAGGGAAGTAAAAAAACTTTTTCTTGCTCTTTCAAAGCCAGAAATTATAATTTAAAATGAAAATTGCTGTTCCATCCCAGTGGAACATTCCAAGGCTGCTGTTCTGATCTCTTAACAGACATCTCCTGCTCTGGCCTTCCAGAACATTCCACGTGGTTCTGAACAGAGGAATTGCCATTTAAAATGCATTTTAAAGACAGACAAAATTTGCATTCAGGAAGAAAACAGATCTTACCTTTGGAACAGACATGGGACAGCGATTTTTAGGGAAGCAGTATGGCCAAGGTTCTGCCAGCTCCTGTGAGCGCAGGGAAAGAAGCACTAATTAATATTTGCCTGCTTTTCCTGCCTTTTCCCCTTCTCTACACTCCACACTTTTCCTTAAAAAGCACTGGGAGTTGTCACACTAATAGAAATTATTGCAAACAGGTAAAACAAGTCTCACAGTGCAAAACACATTGCAAAATTCACAGTGATTTTGAGCAGTGGCCAACCACAATAAATGTCCAAAGACCTTCCCAAATAATCCATCCAAGCTGCTCCTTGCAAAGCTGGACAGTCCCTCAGGAATTGCAGAGGAGCTGCTGTTTCTGGCTTGTCAAACCAACCCACACCTCATTTATTTCTCCTTTATAAACCCCGTGAATTTAAGCCCCCAAATATTTGGTTTTTGCAAAGCAAAGCTCTGCAGTTCTCACCAGCCACGACACAGATAATGAACTGCTCCAGCAGCAAAGACTGCAGGGTTGAAACTCAGGTTTGATATATTTATTCCAGAGCTCAGCTCTCAGACTTCTGGGAGGTGTCTAAAGCTCATCACCCAAGGAGTATCCCATGCTCCCCTCCCTCCAGGTCAGATGTTTCTTCACTTCTGCACTTTCTACTCAGGAAAGATTCCATGTCCCTGTACCTTTTCCTAGGGAATTGACCCCACCTACCTCTACCTGCTGTCTGTCACCCTCCCTCCTCCCATTTCCCATCTCCAATTCCCTCCCCTTGCTGGAGATCATCTCCTTTCCTCATGACTCAATCTCACTTAATTTCTTCCCTTCACATCCAACTTTTACCCTCTTATCCCTCAAATCCCTCCTGTAAGCAATCCCACTTCTCCCTCAGCTGTGCTGGGATTTCTACTCTTCCCTCACCTTTAATACATGGAACCCCGAATTCCCTCCCTAATTCTCTTCCCTTTGAGAAACAAATGAGGTCCCACAGGGATGTGGCCCTGGATACTTGGATGTGGCCCTGGATACTTACACAGAAGGATCTTTGTGCAGGGCAATCTCTTTGGCTGCTCCCAGCAGCATGACAGCAGCAGCTTTGGGACTTTCCTGGTCTGCCTGATTTAAAAATCTTGTTACCAGGGCAAAAACTTCAGAATACCTGAGAAAGTTAAGTGATCCATAAGGAAAGTGTCTATAACACAGGGAAAAAGTGCTGGCACAACACTTATTTGAAGTATTTTAAACGCTTGTTACATCAATTAAAAGGTGAAACACATTCTAAAAAACAAATCAGTAAAAGTTACAGAATCCTGGAATGGTTTGGGTTGGAAAGATGTTAAAATTCATCTTGTTCCACCCCTGCCATGGGCAGGGACACCTTCCACTATCCCAGGTTGCTCCAACCTGGCCTTGGACACTTCCAGGGATGGGCAGCCACAGCTTCTCTGGGCAACCTGTGCCAGGGCCTCCCCATCCTCCCAGGGAAGAATTCCTTCCCAATATCCCATTTAATGCTATCCTAAAAACCAGGCCTCATTTTCATGCTTTCCCACAAGGGACATTATCAGGTGTCTTGTCTGGCACAAGAGATGCATCTAAAGTTGTATTCAAAGTTGTATTAAAGAGGGTGTTTAAACAACATTGAAGTATAACTTCAAATCTCAATGTCCTTCTCTGTTTGTGCTGGATCAGGTGCCACAATTCTGATTATCACTGGATTAAATAAATCAAACCTGCACTGACCAGACAAATTCTGTTGTCACTTACTTGTACACAACCTCTGTGTTACGTGACCTGCAGAGGTTGCACTGCCCAGGAGGCAATTTTGGGAGGCAAAAGCATTCATGTTGCATGGGAGGAATCCTTTCACCAGTCAGATACTTATTATATTCCACAGAAAGTTCCTGGATGAATTTTATTAGAAGACTTCCTAAAAGACAAGACAAAAAAATTAATTGCACTTAGAGTTTTGCATCTATTTTTCCAAACCAAAAGAAAGACAACCGTAAGTTTACCAGGTAAGATTATTTAGCAAGTTGCACCCAATTTTATTGGTGAAAATTTGGTGCTTCTTCAAACTGAAGGAGGGATTAGATGGGATGTTGGGAAGGAATTCTTCCCTGGGAGGGTGTGGAGGCCCTGGTACAGCTGTGGCTGCCCCATCCCTGCAAGTGTCCAAGACCAGATTGGAACAACCTGGGACAGTGGAAGGTGTCCCTATCCACGAAAAAGACGTGGAATAAAATGATTTTTAAGATCCCTCCCAACCCAACCCAGCCTGTGACTGTTCCACAGGCAGGATACACAAGCTGGATACAGACCCCTGCCTGCTCCAATGTAAGGGCCTTACAAATGCACCAAGCTCTTCCAAGGAATGCTGTGGAGCATCCCAGGTGTCCTGTGGGAGCAGAGCACCCACCCCCGTGGCGCAGGTCGCCATCGATGTCCGTGAGCTCCAGGTTGAACATGACCAGGACCCCGGCCAGGGCAAAGTCCCTGCGCTCCTTCCAGAACTTGCTTTTGTTGTGGGCATTGCAGTGGCACAAGGAAGGGGTTGTCCAGTTCTGGCACTGTTCCAGAAAACAGGAAGAACAGGGAAAGGGGTTTTTTTGTTGTTGTTTTGTCTTCCACTCCGGCTGAGCAACCCAAAAACCAGTTTCTCTGAGGAAAAGGCCACGTGTCATTTCGTGCTTCACCTGAGCAAAGCCACAGGGAAGTATTTTAACAGGCAGGGCAAGAGTTCAGTGTGACAGTAACTCAATATCAGGGCATTCAAGAATAAAAAAAAAACCCTTTATTATTCACTGGCATTCCTGAGCACTTCAGACCTTTAGGGCTGGCACCTCCCCACTGGAAACTGGGAGCAGAGCCTTGGCACTGCATGTTCACCCCAAATCTGCTCCCAGTTCATGTTTCTGAACTCCAGGAAAACCCCAAACAAACCAACCCAACACACTCGATTCCTCCATTGTCTAAAAGTCAAACACTTCTCTAGTTCATACAGAAACAGCCTGATTTAGGCATCTGATTTCAAGAAATGCATTGTTTGCGCAAAGAAAACACTGTGGAGAAGAATTGTTAAAACAATCAAATTTCATGTATCACTTATTCTTTTTGTGCCCTTCAACTCTTCCCTGGGAGGGTGGGGAGGCCCTGGCACAGGGTGCCCAGAGAAGTTGTGGCTGCCCCATCCCTGGAAGTGTCCAAGGCCTGGTTGGAGCAACCTGGGATAGTGGAAGGTGTCCCTGCCCATGGCAGGGGTGGCTTTATGAGCTTTAAGGTCCTTCCAACCCACCCTGATGAATAATTTAATTTACTCCAAGTTGTCCTCCTACCTCTGAAGCCAGTTTATCACAGATGTAACAGTAGCACTGGTCACAAATATCAGCATTTTCCCCAAGGGGTGAGCAAGTGTCACACTCTGTCCTCCTACAAAGTCGAAAACCAGAAGGTTATTTAGGAAATGAGTTGCTAATGGACTACACTTGGAAATTTTAATTCCCAAATGAGCCTTTCCAGCCCTGAACATACACAAAGGGGTGTGTGGTGCAGTCGTATCTTGCATGAGGCATCACATTGGCTTGTTTACAGAAAGTCACCAGTAACTCACACTCCTCATCCACAACTTCCTCAGATTTCTCCTCTCCCAGGGCAGATTTTTCTGCAGGAAAGAGAACTGGAGGTGTAAATCAGTATAAAGGGAACCACAGCTTCATTAGGAATTACTGACATTTTCTTTTTACATACTTAAAGGAACCAGTTTTCTTGTGATTCAGTGTCAAGAATGGTACAAAAAAACTTCCAGGAAGTCTCAGAACAGAGGATGTGGAATCAAAAAGGATCCAATTGACATTGAAAATGCCAAGTCTCAGCTAAATTTGTAACATTTTGTAACTCCACAGCACCACCCTTTAGGGTCAAAGAAATCCCTAAAAGTGATGAAATCATGGCAGTTCCTCCTGGTTTTATTCACTTTTGAAGGACTTTGCTTTGCCAACAGCAGAAAGACAGACTGGAGGCATAATTAATAATTCAGTTTATTCCAAAAGTCTTTTAGGGAACTTCACCAACAGCAGGGGAGCAGCTCTTACCCTGGGGGTCTACAAACAGGACAGAATTCCCAAGGGTGCTCTCGGATTCATCATCACTGATCAGGATTATGTTCTGCTCTCCCTCCTCTCCTTCCGATGGCCCCATGGCTCCTGAATTCCAAAGGAAAGGAGCCACTTGTCAGCAAATAAGACACAAAGACAGTTTACACTTTTAAAGTCCTTTCCTCAACACGGGAAGAAAGAGACACCTTGAGACCCAAATTCTTCATCTCTGTTGGGTAAGTTACACCAAGGACAGAAATGTTTGATCCTCAGCAGCTCCAAAAACACTGGAGCTTCCATCCAGAGCTGAGAGAACCCTGAAAACAAGGACATGGCGGGGGAAAGAAGGAAAAAACCCTGAAATGAGAGATATGCTGTTTTTCTGGTGGGTTTGGTGGGACCGGCTTTGGAAGAACTGTTACAACAAGGGGAAACGGGTTCAAAATGGAAAAGAACAGCATCAGATGGGATATTGGGAAGGAATTCTTCCCTGTGAGGGTGGGGAGGCCCTGGGAAAGGTTGCCCAGAGAAGCTGTGGCTGCCCCATCCCTGGAAGTGTCCAAGGCCAGGTTGGAACAACCCGGGATAGTGGAAGGTGTGGCACAGGGGTGGAACTGGATGAGCTTTTCCGTCCATTCCAACCCAACCCATTCCACGAAAACTTGTCGTGGAATGTGAACAACACGTGAACACCCCTTGTTCACGATAGTTCTGCCGTCCTTCACTCCAGTTACGCCAGTAACACCCCGCACTCCCCCCCTCAAACTCATCCCCCCCTCAGCCCTCACTCCCCCANAACCCGTTTAAATAAAACACGTCACCCTCCACATAATGGGCATGTGGGCAGTGTCCTGTGGGTCCTCGCGAGGTGTGAGCCCCTGCAGGAGGGGTACAGGGAGGTGGTGAAGCGTCTCCCGTGTCCTTGGGGCCTCATGGTGGCCCCTGTCCCTCAGGTGACACCTGCACACAACACACCTCTGTGGCCCCACACGCCTCCCCACAGCCCAGGGAGAGGTTTCCTTTCCAGTCCTGCTGGATCTGCTCATCCCAAGCCACAGCTGGTGGCGGAGGAAATGCTGTCACTGAGTGTTGTCACCACTAATCGCCACCTTCTGTCGCGACAGGCGACGACTCCTGCGAGGCCAGCACGACATCAGCGAGGAAAAGCCGCATCCAACAACCGAGGCTTTCCCAGGAACACTAGATGGTACCAGAGCGCCACACAGCTCCAAAAAAAAAGGGAATTGTGGACTAGGGAAAGCTGGAGATGTGAAGCCGCGATATATTAATGTGCTGCTGGCACAGGGAGTGGAGAGTTGTAAGGGAAAAAGCCCACAGGGGAGTTGAGAATAAAATAAGGACGTTTTGCTGGTGTTCAGGGCAACAAGTGCAATGTATTTGTGGTTAAAAATGATCAGCAGAGTGATGGTGTTGGGAGAGAAAGAAGACTGATTTTCAGGGAGTTTTTCACTAATAATAATCTGTTAAGGAAAATCTAGGAAGGGTTTTAACTTAAGCAAAACCTGCCCATGGCAGGGAGTCAGAACTGGATGAGCTTTAAGGTCCTGTCCAACCCAAAACCATTGCAGGATTCTATTCCATGATTAAATCTTAAAAAGAATCTTGATATCTTAAGAATCAAGATACTTAAAAAGTATCTTGATATCTTTATTTCCTGATATCCTTAATATTAGGAACTATTCCAACAGCACTCAGAATACGATCAGCTTTTTCTGGAAGTGCCTGCACACGTTGCTTGAAATATTCATGCACGAAAAAACCCTCTTCCTGCAAATGAATATTTGTTCCATGAATAATCTTTAATGTCTTCATGGCTTTCAACACATTTGGGCAAAATGTTTTGAGTTTCTGTGCTTACAATGACAAAATCAAAATCCGACACCTAAATAGGTGGCCTGATTTCAGCTGTGTGGGGCATTTTCAAGAGACATAATTTCCTCCCTGTAGCTCCCTCTGTAGCACAACAGTGTTTAAGAACCTTTGACTAACCCAACACAGCAATTTAGGGGATGGAATGAAGTATGGAGATAGCAGGGAGAAATAATAAAGGCAGAACTGGCGCCTGGCCAGAATAATTTTCTCTAAAACTGTTGCTCACATGCAGAATTCCTGGTTCCCTGCCCATGGCAGGATGAGCTTTAGGGTCGCTCCCAACCCAAACAAGTCTGTGATTCCATGATTCTGTGATGTCCTGAGGGATGATCTTATGGCTAAATATGGTCAGGAGTTGAGTGCTGAGCCTCATCCAGGGCACAGCGACACCGGTGGTTCCTCGTTCCAGATGAAGAGTTGGCGTCGGCATCTTATTTTTAGTGGTGTGGGTGTAGAATATGTTGGTTGAATTTCACGTCGCCTGAGCTCAGTCTGCTCTGCCATGGTGGGGGTTGTGCCCAGATGTAGCCAAGCTCAAGATCTGGGACTGACATCATGGAATCTTGGAATGGTTTGNCGAAAACTTGTCGTGGAATGTGAACAACACGTGAACACCCCTTGTTCACGATAGTTCTGCCGTCCTTCACTCCAGTTACGCCAGTAACACCCCGCACTCCCCCCCTCAAACTCATCCCCCCCTCAGCCCTCACTCCCCCAGG
>WEIV01006706.1:67728-96531 GCA_013390005.1 Calyptomena viridis
AAAAGCCCACAGGGGAGTTGAGAATAAAATAAGGACGTTTTGCTGGTGTTCAGGGCAACAAGTGCAATGTATTTGTGGTTAAAAATGATCAGCAGAGTGATGGTGTTAGGAGAGAAAGAAGACTGATTTTCAAGGAGTTTTTCACTAATAATAATCTGTTAAGGAAAATCTAGGAAGGGTTTTAACTTAAGCAAAACCTGCCCATGGCAGGGAGTCAGAACTGGATGAGCTTTAAGGTCCTGTCCAACCCAAAACCATTGCAGGATTCTATTCCATGATTAAATCTTAAAAAGAAGGTATCTTGATATCTTTATTTCCTGATATCCTTAATATTAGGAACTATTCCAACAGCACTCAGAATACGATCAGCTTTTTCTGGAAGTGCCTGCACACGTTGCTTGAAATATTCATGCACGAAAAAAACCCTCTTCCTGCAAATGAATATTTGTTCCATGAATAATCTTTAATGTCTTCATGGCTTTCAACACATTTGGGCAAAATGTTTTGAGTTTCTGTGCTTACAATGACAAAATCAAAATCCGACACCTAAATAGGTGGCCTGATTTCAGCTGTGTGGGGCATTTTCAAGAGACATAATTTCCTCCCTGTAGCTCCCTCTGTAGCACAACAGTGTTTAAGAACCTTTGACTAACCCAACACAGCAATTTAGGGGATGGAATGAAGTATGGAGATAGCAGGGAGAAATAATAAAGGCAGAACTGGCGCTTGGCCAGAATAATTCTCTCTAAAACTGTTGCTCACATGCAGAATTCCTGGTTCTCTGCCCATGGCAGGATGAGCTTTAGGGTTGCTCCCAACCCAAACAAGTCTGTGATTCCATGATTCTGTGATGTCCTGAGGGATGATCTTATGGCTAAATATGGTCAGGAGTTGAGTGCTGAGCCTCATCCAGGGCACAGCGACACCGGTGGTTCCTCGTTCCAGATGAAGAGTTGGCGTCGGCGTCTTATTTTTAGTGGTGTGGGTGTAGAATATGTTGGTTGAATTTCACATCGCCTGAGCTCAGTCTGCTCTGCCGTGGTGGGAGTTGTGCCCAGACGTAGCCAAACTCAAGATCTGGGACTGACATCATGGAATCTTGGAATGGTTTGAGTTGGAAAGACCTAAAGCTCACCCAGTGCCACCCCCTGCCATGGGCAGGGACACCTTCCACTATCCCAGGTTGCTCCAACCTGGCCTTGGACACTTCCAGGGATGGGGCAGCCACAGCTCCTCTGGGAAAACTGTACCAGGGCCTCCCCACCCTCCCAGGGAAGTGCCAGAAACATCTCAAAACAAACAGAAACACAAACAGATCCTTCTGCTCATGTTTCAGCATAAGAAGAACACCTTTCCCATTCCCTCACAGCACAAACTGCCATGTTCTTGCCCCTGGCCACTTCGAAATCAAGTAGAATATGGACAATAATTAGCTGCAGGCTGGAAGGTGGAACATTAAGGAGGGAATACGCGATTCCAGGTGTCATTACAGCTGCTACAGACTGTTCTCCACAGAGCCCTGGCCTGCTCTTGGTTTATTTTACAGGTAATTCCCACCTCTGTGCTTCCAGGAGCACTCAGGATCGGGTTGGAGCATTAACTGGAGACACAGAAGACTTTTGCTCCCTGGGAATGAACAGCCAAGGGCCAGAAGAGTGAGTTTCTACCCATCAGCTCCTGAATTTGAAGGGAATTTCTCTCCCACCGCAACAGTGAACAGACCATTAAAATGTCTGTTCAAGAAACTTTTCACGTCCCATTTATATTTACTGCTGCTTCATTCTGCTGGAAGGCAAAGGCCTGTTTGTACCTGATGAAAGGTTTGGGATGGATCAATTGACTGGAAAAGGCCCTGAGGATTGAAACCTACAGTCCCACATGGGCAAGTGCTAATCCATCAGCTGAGCCCAACTGAGGTGCCAGAGCTGACTCATGTCATGGCATTGGGCATGTTTGGCCCCAAAAATGATGTTCAGAGCTGGAAATGTAAAAGAGATTCTGATAACTGAGCTTTTGGAAAAGAGTTGTGGTGTTTTCTAGTTTCCCTCAAGTCTCTGCAGATTCATTGCCTCTGTTCATGGGCAAAATTTCCATGGGGATGTGAGGGCAGGTTCCCCCTTTTTTCACCTTTGAATTGCCCCTCAGTGCATTGCAATGAGCTGGAGAAGCTGTGTGGAACCAGCTCTGCTCAGGTTTCAGAAGGAAACAGGACTTAGGTGATTATAACATGCCTGTGAGGGAATGATGGGCCCTGTTTGAATTCTGGTGTTGCTGAGGTGGGAGGAAACCAGCCTTGTTGTCCAAAAAACCAGGATTTGGGAGGAGGGGTTGAGACAAAAACACACCTCCTTGTGCAGGAGGAAAATGGTAACAGAGCAGGGAAACTGGGTTTAGCTCAGGGCCTGCCTTAGTGGCCTGTTCCATCTATATTAGAAACAAGTTTTTACTTGAACCCTGATTTTGTGAGGGAGTGGGATTTCTGTGGTGCTATCCCATGGATGAGGGAATGTTCCCCTCACAACTCCAACCTCTGAATTCTGGTGCCAGTTTTAACCAAATGGACAACAGGTCCAAATCCCAAAGGTAACACATTCCTAAGAAGGTTGAGATAAGGGATTTGTGTGTGTGTCTGAGGGAGAAATCCTCCTTTTATGTCTTCTCTGAGTTCAACCACAATCAGAAAACTTTGAATCCGGGATGAGAGGGGCAAAAATGCCCAGAGCATGGAAAGCCTTGGTAGCATCCATGTCTGTGACACCAGAGAGTGCACACAGGAGAAAACACTGAAAAAGAGGACTCTGGGTGGCTGATCTGGCAAGAATTGCTCTGGGTCAGGTATTAATTATGTCTTTTTTTCCCCTCCATGGCTTTTAGGGTGTGTAAGAAGGGTGAAATCCTGCTGCAGACCCAGTTTAGTTTGGTTTAAAAGTTTATCCACCCTGAGGCCCAAATCCACTGGATACCAGGCTCCATCATTCCAGCATTAACAGGACTAAGGTGTTTTTTCAGTGCTTGAAGGAAAATGGTTCCTTTAGCTCTTTCCCTGTGTAATTTGTTTCCTTCCCCAAGACCATATAAAGTAGAAATGAGATGCTGTGAGAAAGATGGTTCTCAAGGTAGTTCAGGCCCATAAAGTGCTTCTTTTTCTTGGCTTTTCAGGGGAACAAGAGCCAGGCCAGGGCAGGAGAATCACAAGGACCCAGCAGTGCTGGTTCACCAGGGCTGTGAGGAGCAGTGGAGATGCTCCTTCCTCAGCACAGCGACAGCCAAGAGCTCTGGATTGAAGAACCAGATGAGTATGAACCATGTTGGAATTCCTTCAAAAATCTGCTATCACTCTCTCCACACTGAAAGCTGGATAAATCCCCTTCGTATTTCAGGCTCTGAGCAAAGCCCTGAAATATTATCAGTGCTCTTTGACACTCTACCTGCCCCTCATCCCACCTGGCTTTCCACAGAACGCATTTCCTCTGCTTTCAGGGAAAAAAACCCAGATTCATTCCAACCCTGACACTCCTCTAGCACGAGGGTGATCAAGTCTCCTCCATTTTATATTCGGTATTTTAATAGGGTTTCCTTTTAGCCCTTTAATGAGTTTTTATTCCCCTTTGTGTATCAGACGCTTCAGTCTGACCGACAGTTTTACTCACCCCATGTGGAGTAATATGAAGAGGCAGGACAACCTTTTATTCCTGTGGCAAGGTTTGCTCTGCCAGCATTTTTCTCCTCTGTGCAGTTGGGGGATGTGTTTTGACCCTTTCCTCACCCACCTTCCAGCCTTGGAATGAGGACATTCCCGCCAGTGCTGAGGCAAGAACAAACCCAGCCATGCTGTCCATGCTCTCAACTGCTCAAAGCTCTGGAGCAAGGAAGGAAAAAAATCAAAATAAAAGCAAATGTGGCTTTTGGCTTGTCTGAACAGCTGAGTTTTGTTACTTCAGCCTCAGCCCAGGCTTAGAGGACATTTTACTCCAGTTTGTAGGGAGTGGGTCAGGCTGGGATTGTCCTCACACCTGGGACACATCTGGGGAGCTGCATTTATAGAATCATGGAATCACAGAATGGTTTGGGTTGGAAGGGACCTTAAAGATCATCCCATTCCAACCCCCTGCCGTGGGCAGGAACACCTTCCACTATCCCAAGTTGCTCTGAACTGGTCTTGGACACTTCCAGGGATGGAGCAGCCACAGCTTCTCTGGGCAACCTGTGCCAGGGCCTCCCCACCCTCCCAGGGAAGGATTCCTTCCCAATATCCCAATCCAAACCTCCTCTCTGTCAATTTGAACCCATTCCCCTTGTTCTGTCACTACAGATGCTATTTCTAACATGTCCCAGACTGAGTATGGAGAGAGAACAAATTCCAGTTTGGATCCAGGAGGTTCCCAATCTCATGCTGATGCTGCCAAGACCGTGGGAAAAATCCATGCCTGGGCTGCTGGGGGACAAGGCAATTCCCACCAATCCCAGCCTGAGCAGCAGGTGCCCAGATCCCATTTTTCAGCCATGGGTGGCAGCACTCAGTGGTGCCACAGAGGAGGGTTGTTGCAGGACACCTGGCTGGAATTCTAAAGGATAAATTATGAAGTGATCTCAAGGGATTGGAGTCCTCCAGCACAGAGATTCATGGAAAAACTTTTAAAAAGTGAATTTTGGGATAGAGAAGATCAATGTGCAAATCCATGAGCCCTTTTTTGAATGTTTTATCTTCATTTAGGAACAGGGAACTCTGGAGGTGCCTTCTCCTGTCTGGTCCTTAATTACACAGAGTCATATAATTTAAAAACATGTGCCATTAAAGGTCACACATTAAACATGCTCTTGGTTTTTTGATGTTGCACAAGGCTGGTGCTCATCTGCTGAAAATTAGGAGGTTATTATTTTGTGGAAGCTAATCCAAATTGCCTGTTATCCATAGGCAGAAAATTGAAGGAATATTTAAGCCCATTCCACAGATTACAAGCTTGGTGGCATGGCTCTGCAACCAGTAGTATTAGCATCTTGCATTTGATAGTTGCCAATAATTTAAGTCAACTGTTTAACATCTGGCATTACTATATAATGTCTGGCTTAAGCTGTAACCTTTTTTTCCCCCTGCCTTTAGAAAAGCCTTTTCTGCTTTGAGAGAATTTTGATTACTAAAGCCCTTCCCAGGACACATTTATCCTGTGATTTAACATTTTGTGATGGAGTCTCCTTTTGAATCAGTTGAGTAATTGGCAGTGACTTTGGTATTAAACTGATTCATGATGTACCTCCAGGCCCTTCAATAATTTAACATTATTGTCTCATAATCGAAGCCTCTTTTTTGACCATTAGAAGGTATTGGAAACAGTTTGGGGATCTGCTTTGATTAAAAATAAAGTGCAGAGGATTGGTAATGACTTGGGATGGTCAACCTTCCCTCAGGGTCAGCCTGAGAGGCATTTTGTAGCTCTGTGCAGCTCCAAAGTTTGGACAGGGCTCGGAGCAACCTGGTCTGGTGAAAGGTGTCCCTGCCAATGGAACAGGGTGAGCTTTAAAGTCCTTTCCATCCCAAACCATTCCATGATTCTCTGATTAAATAGGTTTACTCTCTGCTTTTTGGAAAGCTCTTAACTGTGATCACTAAATTTGGCCACAAAACCTGGGGAGCATCAGAGGAGATCAACAACTCTCATCATCACAAGGTGCTTTGGGTAAAAAATGAAGGTAAATGTACCAAATCCTTTCTCTTTTGAAGTTACCCTGTGAGCTTATCCTGGAACAGCCATTCCAGGAGTCTCCCACCACCCAGGAGAGGAAGGCTGGGCTCTGTGGAGCCTCAGCACTTGGAATTAAAAGCTGTCCATTCACACTCCACTCTTCCCAGCCCTTGGCAGGGCTATGATATAACAGGTTTTGCATAGCTGCTAGACATCTTCCTAATAGTGTCCCCTGTGAATTCTAAATTTCAGTCACAGCCTCTAAATTTTCATTAAGAGCAGTCACACACGGAGAATGATGGATTAGATTTTATTGTTGGAAAATCTCCAGATAAAATTAAAGTGCTTCTTTCTTTTCTGAAACCTTTACCTTTCCCCTGTGGTGCCCTATAAATAAGGTATCAAATAATGTTTATCCTTTTGAATTCTGCAATCTTACATGTTTCATGCTCACTCCTGACCACTTTCCTGCCTCTGAAGAGATGTCACTCTCCAGTCAAATCCCAGGAACAGACACGCTGCCTCATGGATTTTATTCCAGAGCAGCCTGACTGAGTCCCAGCAGCATTTAGGAGCCTTCACTTAAGCCCAGGCACATATTTATAAGTACAGTGTTGTCTCCTTCCCTTTCCTGGAAGTCTTGCTTTCATTTCCTTCCTCCTTCCATCGAATTCCTTTCTTTTATCCCAAGTTCTCCATCCTCTCTGGACATCTAATCTGTCCAGCCTGCAGACAGATGAGACACCACTTTGGGATCCTGGGGCCCTGGCTGAGGCACTTTCCAAGCCCTGATAAGTGGTATCCGTTCCCACTGCCCCTGGCCAGCAGATTTTTATAGCAGATGTTGTTTCTTCCTCGGTGAAAATGAAAAAAAACCCTATTATTTTAAACAGTTTTAGATGCTTTTAGTCTTCACTTTAAAAAACACGAGCCCTGCAGGCAGTTGGTAGGAAGCGTTCAAGAGCTGGCAATGCTGGCATGATTCATCCTGGTGTCAGCTCGTTTCAATGAAATTCCATGGGGATTTATCCAGCCAAGGCTCTGAACAAGTTTCAGACAGCATCTGCCACCCCCACACCTCTCACTTCACAGCATCTTAAATTAATACAGAGCAGAAAGGCCAGGGCTGCACCAGCACAAAGGGCTGGCCTAGACAGGAGCTTTGTGGGCTCCCAAATGGAGGGAAGGGATCCTGATTCCTGCAGCCAGCACAGGAAATCCTGAGAGAGAGAGAAAAGCAGTTTTTGTGCTGATTTAACACAAGTTATCATTGCTGATGGGGGTCTCTGTGCCTTGACTTGGAGTTGGGCTCCCACCAGAGACTCAGCCCTGGGGAGTTTGTGACTTCCCACAGCTCAGTGGACCCCAAATGATGCCCCTTGTCCTTGGCTTCCCCCATCTCACAAGGCTCCAACTGCTCGTGCTCACTCCTGGGTCTCCTGCAAACCAGCAGGATCACAGAATATCAGGATAGTGCATTCCCAGGCTGGCCAGAGCCTCAGAGCAGAGTGAGTCTCCCTCTCCAGCCTTCCAGGACCACTCTCACTGTTGTTACTATGGGCTGATGGCTCATTCCCACCATTTCAGTCCATTTCCCTCCTGATTTACCCTACTTGGATAAGAAGATAATCTGCACTACCACAGAGCCAAGCCAGATCCTTGTTCCTCCAACTCACATGGATCAGCCAGAGCTCAGCTTCCCAGATATCCTTCCTCTCTGCACAGGGAAGGTGGAAGGATTTCCAAGAGGAACAACATTCTCTTCTTATAATGCCTCCAGCAGGAGTATGAAAGGGAATTATGAGCACAGGTGATTGTGGATGTCAAACTCATTAAAGTCTTAAGAATTTGACTATTTTGCATCAGCTGGGCACCAGATCCTTGGTTTTCACCCTAGTTTGGATTATTAGCCCTGACCTAAGGGCTTATTCTCAGAGAAGAACCCCAGTCAGAGCCCTCCAGCCCTCATGGCCATTGTCTCTGTTATTTTTCTTTGTAAAAAAAGTTCTCAGAACTCTTCTCACACCAGTGGAAAAATCCTTCCTGGGCCGGGAAACAAACAGAACAGGATCTGAGTGTCATCCTCTGCTGCATTTTAATGTCATCCCAAAGGAAGCCTTGGCCACTCAGCCAAGGGAAGAAAACTCCCTGGATTTATTGGCCATTTTTCCCGTTTTTTCAGTGCCACGTTTCGCAGGGGCCGTGCCAAGAAAACACCGTGGCTTCCCAAAGATGAGGCCTCTGGGAGGCAGAGGTAAAGCCTGGGAGAAGAGGGAAAAGCTGGAAAGGGGAAAACCTTGTAAATTTGGGACGAGCGAGGATGGAGAGGTGCCAAAGGTGACCGAAATCTGCCACGAAATGAATCCGAGCGCAGCCTTTGCCTTCCCTGCGCAGGAGTCACGACGCCCACGGCTGGGAGAGGTGCCAGTGTTATTTTTGGGCAAGATTTATGCAAGTTCCAAACAGAGTCTCGGCGAAAAGGAAACGAGGGGGAGAGATGGAGGTTTCTTTTTAACAGAGGTGTTGGAAACACATGGGAGTCATGAGCAAAGAACTGGAGCACCTACTGGGAGGGTGAATATCTCTGGACTGGGCAGACTGGGAATCACGGAATCACAGAATGTGCTGAGTTGGAAGGGTCATGGAGTCCAACTCCTGACCCTGCACAGGCCCATCCCCAAGAGTCACATCCTGAGAGGATCATCCAAATGCTTTTGAGCTTTGTCAGCCTTGGGGCCATGACCACAGACCAAACTCATCTGTCCCCCAGTAGCTCCTGAGCTGTTGTGACAAATCCAAGGAACAGCTAAACCTGGCTTCCCACCAGACCTGTCCCCAGGTCCCTCTGCACACAGTGGGTGCAGGATCACAAGGCCACAGTCCTAAATTGCAAGCACAGTTCAGTGGAGCAGAGGAGGCTTCCTCAAAGGCCAATCTCCACATCCCCACTGTGGGATGCAGGGAGAGCAAGGGGACAGGGAAGCACAGGACCTTTAACTCCATTTTAATTTGGGAGGGAGATGCTGATGCTTTAAATGCCACGAAGGGAAGATAATTGGCAGTGTCTTGGACTTGTGAAGTCACTGAAAAGCCAAAAAAAATCCTTTTTCTCTGCCTGTGGTAACAACCCAGTATTGGGTTATAAGTGACTGCAATGATGGCAGGACGCGCTCGGAGCTGGGCAGAGTTCCCACAGCCAGCACGTTCCAGAGGGTGTTTTGCAAGGATCAGCTGGATGGGATCCTTGGAGGTAGAATTATCCTTGTGCTGCTTGTGAAGTCATCGTGGCTTTGCACCCTCTCCTTGCCCCCCTCCCATGGAGATGAGGCAGAGCAGCTCTAGCTCAGCTCATCTGGCAAAAAATGACCATCTTCTCTCCTGCTGCCTCTCCAGGACCCCGAGATCTGAGGCCTTGGAGGGTTTGCTCTGCCTGGGCTGAGCTCTTCACCTCCTGCCCTGTGCCAAGGACACACAGAGCTGAGCAGAGCAGCTGAGTCAGAGCAGTTTCCCGCTGGAGGATTTTGCTCATGGGTGCAAAAGGTGCTTCTGGTGTAGGAGCAGCAGAGGCACCACGGATCCAGCACTCGCTGCAAGGGTGGGATGGCTTGTGATAAGAAGGAAGCACTATCTTTTTACCACCTGATTGTTCCTGGTGTTTTCCATCTGTTAGGAACATCATGTCTAAAAAGAGATGCTTCTCCCAGGAAGTCATTCCCGGAGTCCTGGTGGGTGTGGACACTGTGTCCACACAGCCCTGCACTTCAAACCTTCTCATGCAGAGCCTCAGTTACTCTGAAATCATCCTGTGTTTATGGAAGGAGACCCAAATCCAACAGTTTTGGGGGCTCTGTCCACTGATCCTACACTTGGACCCTCAGGATGGCAGCTGAGTGTGGTGGAGGTTCACTGACATCAACGAATTTTGACCTCCACCAGTGCTGACCCTGTTGTTGCAGCACTGGATCCAACAGTCCCACGGACCCTGTGGATCCCATCCATCATCACGCTTGGCCCACCCGCCCCTGTGACTAGAAGACCCCAGGAAAGTGCTACCATAAACTGGGAGGTACTGGGAGCTACAAGAGCCTGCTGGTCCCTTCTGGGAGCAGGACATCCAGCACAACTCCCAAGAAGTTCAAACCTTGGGGATTATGGAGGAGTCTGTACATTGTTTAGCCAAAACATCCCAGTTTTCTCTTTCTCTGACAAACTCTAATCTCAGGCACACTCAGATAAACCTCAGGACATTACACTGAAAGAACAGGCTCAAAGGACATGTGTGGCCTTATCTCCTCCACACACTTATTGGAATAAATCTGTTCCAAAAGTACTTTACATAAACACACTGAAGGACAAACCCGGGCTCACCTCGAGGGACTTTCTCTTATCAATAACTCTACAGGAGGCTTTTAAGTGACTCATGTCTTAGGAAAAAGCTCTGAAAGTGGAAACCCCAGGATGCTCTTCCACAATCCCTCCTCTTGTGCTCAGCTTTCCTGTTCATAAAACCAGAGTAATAAATACTGGTAAAATAGGGTAAAATCCCTATTTTACAAGTCTGATCTGTTATTTATTGAGATAGGGAAGTTTAACTTGGAAAACATCATGTGGAAGCCTCTGTGAGTGCAAAGCTGCAAAGCTTTAAGATTTTTATCAAATTGAAACAAAATTGCAGCAATAAGGAAGTTTTCTTCAGGAAAACCCTCCAGATTGAAGTTATTCCCAGGTTATTAGCTGGAGCAGATATATTGTTGTTTTAGCATGAAGATGTGGATGAACAAACACCAAAACTCAGCCACAGATCCACATATCAGTAAGAACAAATTTATTTTCTGAGGAACTCAGTATGGCAGTTTGGAAAGAAACTTCTGAGGAAAGCCATCCCAAAAATGCACTTCTAATTTTTTTTTCTTCATCAAAAACAAGGTTCTGATTTTTACCAACAACAATAACATTAAAAAGGGAACTGGATTAACTCGAAAGCTCTTTCACTTTCACTCCATTTCTTTTGCTCCTCTCCAGGGAAATCCTCAATGCACAGTTCCCAAATGTTAATGAACAACAGCCCTTCCTCAGTACCTTTTAGGGCCTGATTCACCAGGATCATCCATAAATATTCCTTTAAAAACTTTCCTGAGGAGCTCCTGGGGGCCGTGTGAGCAGCCAACATCAGGAAATGTCAGCTATTCCTCCCTCTGCTCCTTGGGACACTGGTAGCCTGCTTGGAAAAGAACAGATGTGTTAAATGTTGGGAGATTTACAGCATTCCCCCCCCTCGGGAGCCATAAAAGGACAATTTGTTCCATTTCAAAAGCAGCCCCTGCCCGGTGCAGGACCTTTCAGTGCCCCTTAGAAAGCTGGGTTTAAAAAAGCCCGGGATCTTTTGTGAGAACATGGACACAAAGTTCATTTTTGAACCACTGCAACACCTCAAAAATAGAGATGGGGGAAGGAAGAGATGGGGCACTCACAGAAGCCCCTCACTGCCCAAGCCCTGCTCCTGTCTTCCTTTGGCATGGAGACGTCCCATACTGGGAATATTTGTGGTAACAGGCACAGGAGGGGTTGGGAGCCCCCCTGACACACAAGTTCTGCAACCAGATGTGACCCTCAGGTGGCCACTGGTGGATCTTGTACATGTTCCTGAGCTCCTGTGGGCACTGGGAGGATAAAATTCGTGCCCAACAAATGGTTTGGTGTCACGACACAGCGGTGCCAGTCCAGTCTGGCAAAACCTGGCCTTGACAGAGGTATTTGTGCAAATACCTGGAGACCAAAATCACCATCTTCCTCTAGTTCTTGACCTACTTCCCCATCACCTCCATATCCCAAGATCAGGGAGCTGGGATGCAACAGCTCTGCCAGATCATCAACCATGGGGGAAAAGGAGACTTCGGCATTTGGCTCAGATGGCTTAGAATCATGGAATCCTGGAATGGTTTGTTGGAAGGGACCTTAAAGCTCATGCAATTCCACCTCCTGCCATGGGCAGGGACACCTTCCACTATCCCAGGTTGCTCCAACCTGGCCTTGGACACTTCCAGGAATGGGGCAGCCTCAGCTTCTCTGGGCAGTCTGTGCCAGAGCCTTACCACATCCACAGGGAACAATTCCTTCTCACATTCCTTCTCATATTCCTTCCCCTTTCTGTGTGAACTCATTCCTCCTTGCCCTGTCACTCCAGTTCCTGATGAAAAGTCCTTCTCTGGCTTCCTTGTAGCTCCCTTCAGATCCTGGAAGGTGCCCTGAAGTCTTCACTCAACCTTCTCTTCTCAAGACTGAACAGCCCTCACCCTCCCAGCCTGACTCCATGGGGGAGTTTCTCCACTTCCATGGAGTCCATGAGTGTTTCACTTCAGCCTCAGACTCCAAGTGACCCTGACCCAAAGCACTGGATCATCCCATGGTCTCCACAATGTTGCTTTGGCTCCAAGTGCTGAGCTGGGTCCTCCAGTGTCATCCCAGCCCTGGAAATCAGGCAAGGAGTGAAGCAACATTCCCCACATCACGAGAGCAGAGTTCTGCATTTATTGCTTAAGTAGTTGGAAGCGATTGTAATGCAGCCAGATTTATTTCTTATATCCACTGGTGGACTTATTAAACTTCCAGAGGAGCTCTTTAAGCTGTCACTGGGGCTTTAATTGCTGAGTAGAACTACCTGCTTCTAAAAGGCTGCGTGGAACAGCCCTCCTTCCACCCACCATCATCTTCTGCTCTGAAGAAGATCCCCCAAAACACAAAGAGTTAAAGCTTTGACCTGCCCAGCCCCCCCCATTCTCCCAGTTTGCAAACAGTAAAAAGGAAAGGATTAGAGGGAAGAGATTTATGGAGAGCCCATCACGGAGCCTCAGTCGCACTTTGATGGTTGGGGAACAGCCCCTCTAACAAAGGGGCTGTAAAGCATTGCCCACCAGTAACCTGTCTATTGTGGGGAGCCAAATCCCTCCTTGGATTATTCCGGGCTCTGTGAGTCCTTGGAAAGAGAAGCTGCACCTTTTTTATTGCTGTGTTATTAATAAAGAGCTGGGGAAATACTTATGGCTGCTCCATAAATCTTCCAAGGACAGGAGTAGGTTGCACAGAGGTTTGGGCTGGAAGGAAAGAGAAGGGTCATGGGGCTTGACCTACATCCCCCATCCCAAGCATGGTGTCTCTGGAGCAGGGAGAGGAGGTCCATGCCCTCGGGATGTCCTGTGGTGGTGCAGCTGGAGCTGTGCAGGGAGAGGTGTCCAGCCCCAAGTCACAGCTGGGATGAGTGAGATGTTCCCATGTCACTGTTCCCACCAGCTCAGGGGTCTTTGAATCTCTCCCAAGGGCTGGAAAACAACTCAGGATGCAGGGATGAATCCTGGAGATTCAAAACTGCCTTGCCAAGGTCCTACAAGAAACCAATACTGTAACCCTTCTAATATTGGAATTCTTTAACATCCTCAGATGTCATAACCCCTCAGGTTCATTGGAACTCACCCAGCAAGGAGGGACCAAATGGCCTTTTAGAATTCTTTTTTCTCCCAGAAAAAAGCAGAGGGAGGAATTCACGGAAAACCAGAAGTACTACATTTAAAATGAGAAATGACAACAAAAGTCTCCTGGCACTACCCAGCCAACAAAGTGATGAAAATGGGCTCAAACCAAGCTGTGATCTATTGGATCTGGAGTTACAGGGGATGAGGGGAGGGAATAGCTCCCACTTTTGCACAGTTCCTTTGCTCACATCATGACATTGGTCCAGGCTGGACACCCAGGACCTGTGTCCAGTCCATTTGCTCTCCTACAGATCCCTCCTGTTCTGAAACAGCCATGGAACTCTTTTGATCCAAGGGAAGTAGTGGAAGGAGGGCATCACTCGTGGCCTTGCTCTGCCCAGGGCTCAGCTTCCCAACATCAGCACCTGTTTGGATCCAGCATCCCCAAAAAAGCCTGGAGTGCTCAGACCCAGAGGAGTTGGATGTGCTTTAGAAAAAGCAAACCCAAACAAACCCTCCTGACTACCAACAAAATCCAACCCAAGAAAACAACAACAAAAAAAGGTTCCTTCCTAAATTCAGCTTCTGCTCATAAAATTTTACTTTCATGTAACAGCATGAAATCTGCACAACCCGAGCAGGGCTTTTTAATAAAGGCAGAGTTGATGTAATATCTGAGCCAAGGTGTTTTTATAAGCCAGAAGAAGAGAGACAGAAACACAGAAGGAAAATAATTTTCTTGAATTCCTTCCAGAAAGGAATTTTATTTAGATTTCCTTTAACCAGGCTGAAATTCTCCTTCCCCTTTTAAGGGTTTCCCCCCTTAAAAGCCATCTCTGTGCATTAATGCATTAATCCAAACCACTCGTTTCCTTTTGCATCTGAGCCCCAGTGCATTTCAAAGGTTTGAATTTTGAGGAAGAGAACAATTTTCAGTGGGAATTTGGCTCCATCTTACCCCAAAACCTTTAGAAGGAGCATACCCTTGGAATGTGCAGTATCTTGCAACCAGGATAATGCTCCTCTTCCAACACCCACAAGGATGGAGGTTGGGACACTTCCCCATGTCCCAGTTTATGAAGTTTGAGAGGAGAATAATCTCTGCTAAAGGGCCAGAAACAGCTCTCAGCTTGGTGAAAAATGACTTCCAAATGCCCCCTGCCCTGGGGATTTCATAAGGAAAGATGGATCTTTCCTTTCTTCTTCATTTTTCAACTCTTGACCTCTGCTGTGAACAGAAACCTCCCGGCTGAGGGCCCTCGGCTGAGGAAATGTTTCCTGCAGGTCATTTGTCTTGGCTGGTCTGTGCAGCTGAAGAGGTGCCTGTGGCCAAGAGATGCTGTTCCCAACCTGCCCATCCTGCCTCCTCCACCTTGGATTTGCAGCTCCAGCAGCAGGGATGGTTCTGGCCATCCCTCACCCGGCCTTTGCCACTGGGAAGACAGGAGTCAGAGCATCTTTGCCCCCACTTTTGGGCAGATCTGCAGCGTGAGACATAAAAAGGTTTAAAAACATAAGAGCTGATGTTATTTACCTGGGAATGGAGGAGCAGCTGGGAAGGATATTGTTGAGTGGTGCCTCCCAGATGCCTCAGATCCTGGGAGAACTGCTCTGGATAACTCATGGACACCCCAGTTCAAAGCTTTCAGGTCAGAGCGTGGCACCAGTCCCAAATGTCAGACACAGATTTTAAATCCTGTGATTCCCAACTCAAGGGTTAAGGGCAACATATTCCCACAAGATGTTCTTGCTTCCAGCATGGAATCTTAGAATTCTGAAATGGTTTGGATTGGAAGGGACCTAAAAGATCATGTAGATCCACTCCCTGCCATGGGCAGGGACACCTTCCCCTATCCCAGGTTGCTCAGGATCCCTCATGGATCCACCACAATGGACCCAATAGGGAAAGAAAGGATGGTGTGGTTTAAAGCATCCTTTCTGGGAGATAATCCAAGCTGGAGGATTGGGATCCAGTGCCTAAAGATTTCAGGATGAAGAAATTTTTGCTTAATACACCAATTATAATTAGGGTGGAAATAGCTCAAATAGGAGGATTTGTATAATTCAGACCTTTTGGACATTCTTTGTGGCATCTTAGAGAGCCCCAAACACACATTTTCCTGGATGTTGTCCCTTTCCAGGCACAGGGCAAGGCTGGAGTGGGAATAAAGGGGAGGAGAGAAAAGAGGGATACCCAGGTGTGTCCCCCCAGCCTTTCCTCTCCCTTGGTCTGAACATGGGGCTGTTATTTCCTGGCAGTTTTCAGAGTGTCTCAAGCATGACCATGGACAGGGACCTTTTCCTGGTGTCAGGAGGCACTCCAGGCAGGCCCAGGCATTTCACATGGCAAGCAGGAGGTGATTGATGTCCAGGAGAGCCATTTATCAGCAGCTGGTGATCTGTGGAGGGACACCCTGGCTGCACTTGTCCTGTGGCTAATGGGATAATGGGATACAGAGGGAGAGCCCAGATGTGAGCACAGCCCTGCCAGCAGGATGGATCACACCTGGGGACAGGACTCGGGCACCTTTGGGAACACACAGAGCATGACTTCCAGGCTGGATGTGCAGAGGAAGAGGCTGGAGGCAGCAGTTCCCATCCTCATCCCAAATTACCTTCCTGGTGAGACGGGGAGAGGCTGGATCACATCCTTCAGGTCTGGCACTGGGGCCAGCAGCTCCTGTCCCTCCTCAGCTGGAAGAGAAGCTGAAATGTCCTTGCAAGGCTTTCTCCTTTATGGCAATTGCTGAGATATTGGATCAGGTGGGGGTTTAGCAAAGCCCACAAAATGGTCTTTCCACAGCCAGAAAAAGAGCTTCAGATGCAGATTTAGGGAGGGAGGCAGAACCTGGAGAACCTGTTGGATTTCAGCGCCATGGCTCCCAACTTGGACTGTCCATTTAAGGAGGAGATTTAAATCCCAGCATTCCAAGTTGGGCCTGTCTCCTTAGAAAAATAAAAATCAAGGAAAGAATTTTTATAGGACAATTTGTTGCTCACCATGAAGGCTTGGGAAAGCCAAACAGCCTGGCCTGCAGCTCTGCTGGGGAAAGGATCCACAGTGTCCCTCCCACTCTCTCCCTCTTCCAGCAACATTTCCCTTTGTTTTACAGCAGCCCATGATCCAGGGAAAAAACAACACTGTTATCCTTTATGGAGGCAGCAAAAGGGCTGGAGAAAAGGGGCTGCATCCAAAGCACAATGTGAGATGGAAAAGCCATCCAAGCTCCATGGCGTTGGATAAAACAAAGCACCACAAAAGAAGTCTGATGCTGAAATATGGATTTCTCGGGGGTATGAATAGAACTGTCTGTGTTTGCCTTGGAGACGGGGGGAGGAGGCCAAAGGGTTTCATCTCAGCAGGTATTGCTTTGCAGCACAGACTCATGGAGCAAGTAAAGACCTCCTGCCAGGAGCCTTCGGCAGCCAGAGCCACCCTCTTGGAGCTGCTGGAAAGGTCCCTCCAAGCCCCAGCCCATGGACAGGTAGGTGCTCACACCCCACTTGTCCAGCTACAGGTCTTTGCAGGAAGAAAAGGCCAACAAGTTCAAGGCAGTAAATCAGCCATTCCATGAGTTTTGGCCAGCCTTTGTCCTGCCCTTCCCACCCTGGCTCCCTTCCCTGGGCCGTGCCAGACCCGCTGTGTCCTCACTTCTCTGAGCTGGGGGTTTTGGACTGGAGGGAATTTGTGGGATTTGTTCCTGTGGGCTGGAAAGTACCAGAGCTGGGGAGCAACCAGCCATTGGAGCACACTGATATGTCCTGGAGGGATTCTTGGGGTGCCCTGTGTAGGGCCAGGAGCTGGACAAGATGATCCTGATGGGTCCCTTCCAACTCAGCATATTCCATGATTCTGTGAACCAAGACCCACTGATTTACATCTTCATAAAAACACAAAACAAACATAAAAAAAGAGCTGGGCTTTCACTCATAATAAAAGTTGACTGGATATCATAAAAAAAGAGGAAAAGTGCCTATTAAAAAAAAAAAAAATCTATTTTTCTCCAAATGATTTCCAGGTTGGAAATCCAGTGATGCCACACCATGAGATCATACAGTGCCCCCATCTGCTGAAGAGGTTGTGAACTCCACATCCCTGGAAGAGTCCAAGGCCAGGTTGGATGGGGCTTGGAGCAACCTGGAATAGTGGAAGGTGTCCCTGCCCATGGCAGGGGGTGGAACTGGATGAGCTTCAAGGTCCCTTTCCATGAAAAGGCAGGGGGGACCCACCCGGCACAGGGCGATGCACGGCCAGGTCCCTGAGGTGATGAGTGCAGTGATGGCTCAAAGCAGGGAAGGCAGAAGGTCTCCAGGCCAGTTGGTGAGGGAAGCAGGTGCTCCGCAAATGTTTTCCACATATTTCCCTGGAAACTGGGATGAGCTCATGTGAGAAGAGCCCTGAGCTCACCCAGCCGCTCATTCCCATGTGCTGCGTGGCAGGATCAGCCCATCATTGTTTGCATCTGCTCACCTCACCCTGGTCCGTTTTCCCATCTCTCCTGTCTCTGCATCCACGTGCAGAAATTCCATGTCTGACAGTCATGGAAAGCAGAAGCAGCCAAGGAATGATGTTAAGCACAGCAGGAGGTGGGAGATGTTTCCCAGCTAATCTGTTCCTCCTGAGTGAGGACAGACCTCCAGTGTCTCCTCTCTGGTGCTTTGGAGCAGCCTGTTGCCCACCTTGTTGCTGTTCATCCCAGCTGAGAATCCAGGTGGTCTGAGGAGCACCCCCATCCTCCCTGGGCACGTTGCCTCCAGTACCACCCAGTGGTTCCCTCCTGCTCCGAGGCTGAAAATACGGTTTTAATAATGTGTCTATAAATCATTCTGTGCAGAGCTGCTGGAAATAGACCCGAAATTCCCAGGTACAGGAAAGCCTACACAGTACTGCTGCTTCAGCCCATCTCATGAAGGTGGCCACCAATGAGACGCAAGGGCACAACCACTGGGCACAACCCAGGGAAGTAGGGGTGGGATTCAGGGCCCTGAACTGAGAGATCTGGTGCTGTGTGAGATGTTCTGGGGCTCCATGAGGCTGCCAGGATCTACAGGATGGCTGAGCCTGCTGGAAGAGCAGCTGGAGCCCTGCACTGGTGGCATCTGCACCTTGGGCACACCTTCCCTGGGTGAGGAAGACCATGGGACAACCCCCCTTGCTCAGCAGCAGTGACAGCCACGGTGTTGGTGCTGCTGAGCACAGGTGACACATGTGACCTGCAGTGGCAGCAGAAATCACCTAAAACTGCCTAAAAAGAAATGTCATATAATGGGTTGACCTTGGCTGGACACCAAGTGCCCACGGAGTCTCTTGCCCCCTCCCCTTTTCCCAGCCAGGAAGAGGGGAAGGGAATAAGATGGGGAAAAAGGAAGACATGGGTTTTGAGACAAGGCGGTTTACCATAAGCAAAAAGCAAAGCAGGGGAAAAATAAAAAAAAATCTAATCTCTACTTCCCATTCAGAGTGAAATGGCTCATGTCCTGAGAAGCAGGGCCCCTGCTCCTTTTGGAACCCCCACCCTCCTGCTCCTTTCCTGAGCTTTATGTCTGAGCTGACATCATGTGGTCTGGAATATCCCTGTGGTCGGTCTGGGTCACCTGGCCTGCTCGTGTCCCCTCCCAAAATCTTGCACACTGCACTCACAGCAGTCAGAACAGTGGAGTGTTATCTCCAGCACTGTTAAGGCTGTGTGGGGCTCAGACAGACTCAGTACCATCTCCACCCCTTATTCCCTACCATTGGTGTCATGCTCAGATCCCAGTGTATCCTCTGCTGCCACAGACACCTCTTCTCACTGTCTCCTGTGCTTTCACACAGAGATGTTACTTCCCTATTTCGTGGCCTTCTTCTGTCCCTCCAGGTCTTGGGCTTCATTCCATCAGGATGGGTACTCGGGACAGAAGAAGGCAGCACATTTGGTCATTCACCTTCCTGATCTTCCTCATCTTCCTCACCTTCCTCTTCCTGATCTTCCTGATCTTCCTCCTCTTCCTCATCTTCTTCTTTCTTCTTCCTCTTCAGCATCTTCCTCCTTCTCATCTTCTTCTTCATCTTCCTCATCTTCCTTTTCCTCATCTTCCTCTTTCTCATCTTCTTCTCCCTCATCTTCCTCTTCTTCATCTTCCTCTTCATCATTTTCCTTTTCATCATATTCCTCTTTCTCAACTTCCTCTTTCTCATCTTCCTCATACACCTCTTTCTCATTTCCTTCTTCCACATTTTCTTCTTCCTCATCTTCCTCATCTTCCTCTTCCTCATCTTCTTCTCCCTCATCTTCCTCTTCTTTATCTTTCTCAACTTCCCCTTTCTCATCTTCCTCATCCTCATCTTCCTCTTCTTCATCTTCCTCTTTCTCATCTTCCTATTCCTCCTCTTCCTCATCTTCCTCATTTTCCTCTACCTCATCTTCCTCTTCCTGCATCTCTTTCTCATAATCTTCTTCCTCATCTTCCTCTTCCTCATAATCTTCTTCCTCATCTTCCTCTTCCTCATCTTTCTCTTCTTCCTCTTCCTCTATTTCCTCTTCCTCATCTTCCTTTCTCATCCTCTTCTGTTCAGGCTGTGGGCTCAGACAGACCCAGTGCACAAACCAACCACATGAACATGCATTTTTACAGCCCTCCTCAGAGTTTGGTCCTGAATTCCCCCATGGAATCTCCCATGGAGTNTTCATCTTCTTCCTCTTTCTCAACTTCCTCTTTCTCATCTTCTTCTCCCTCATCTTCCTCTTCTTCATCTTCCTCTTCATCATTTTCCTTTTCATCATATTCCTCTTTCTCAACTTCCTCTTTCTCATCTTCTTCTCCCTCATCTTCCTCTTCCTGCATCTCTTTCTCATAATCTTCTTCCTCATCTTCCTCTTCCTCATAATCTTCTTCCTCATCTTCCTCTTCCTCATCTTTCTCTTTCTCATCTTCCTATTCCTCCTCTTCCTCATCTTCCTTTCTCATCCTCTTCTGTTCAGGCTGTGGGCTCAGACAGACCCAGTGCACAAACCAACCACATGAACATGCATTTTTACAGCCCTCCTCAGAGTTTGGTCCTGAATTCCCCCATGGAATCTCCCATGGAGTCAGGCCGGGCTCTGACAGACACAGGACGTGTCTCACAACAGATGGGTTGTTTCAAAGGTATCCTGTTCTCCAGCTCTAATAATTTGGGAAGCTCAAAAGGTGTTAGCCAACAATTCCCTGAGTCTGCAGAATCTGCAGCCCGTCAGGCTCCCTTGTCCCTGCACATCCATCACTGTCACACCTCACTCCAGCTCCCACTCTGGAATAACAAGTGATCCCACATGGGAGCAAAGCAAGTCCCCCCTGCTGTGCATCAGGACAGATCCCCAGCAAAAAACCTGGCTGGGATCACTTTTTTTCCTGATTTCACAATGGATTTTAGATTTTGAACGTGGATTGGGTTCAAACATGGAAACATGGAAACATGGAAAAGCAACATTTCATCCCTGCTGTCCAAGCTTTCCCATGCACCCTGTTGTTTCCATCATCTCCATGTGCTCTGCAGTGACAAGATTCTCTAGCAAGAAAAGTAAAAAAAAAATTTAAAAATCACGGAGAAGACATTTACCTGTGGCACAGGTTGGGAGCATGAAGCCCTTTTGCTGCCCATGTCATGGAATCATGGAATGGTTTGGGTTGGAAGGAACCTTAAAGCTCACTCAGTGCCACCCCCTGCCGTGGGCAGGGACACCTTCCACTATCCCAGGTTGCTCCAACCTGGCCTTGGACACTTCCAGGGATGGGGCAGCCACAGCTTCTCTGGGCAACCTGTGCCAGGGCCTCCCCACCCTCACAGGGAAGAATTTTTTCCTAATATCCCACCTAACCCTCCTCTTTGTCTGTGAAGCCATTCCCCTTGTCCTGCCCTTCCGTGCCCTTGTTAATACTCTCTCCATCTTTCTTGCAGGCTCCCTTCATACAGACTTTTAAAGGCAAAAAACATTCCCAGACTGAAGCCTTTACCTCTTCCCAGGGTGTTTCTTTGTCTCTGGCATTCCGAGGAGAGTCTGGAAAAGCAGCTGGTTGGGCACAGGGTCTTCTCAGAGAGACTTCCCTTGATATCAAGGCAACAAGAGGAGTTTTCACCTGCTGCTGGAAACAATGCCATCCACAGAAGGCCACATTGTTACCCTGACATTTGGAAGCAATTACCTGCATGTTATGTAAAACTTTTCTGAAACGACTGGCGAAATTCGGGAATGTGTTAATCACTGGGTGAGTGACATCTGCTCCATGCCAGGGATCCGGGGACGGCAGGAGAAGGGTTCAGCAGTTCACAATGATTACCAAAACATATTGCTCCTTTTTGCGTCCTCCTACGTGTTAATTTTTCAGATTTATTGTCTCGGGCTCCTGTGTCTCGTATTTTCACTACATGTCAACATCTGTTACATCTCTGCATTTCACAGCTCTTTAGGTTTTGCCCCACGAAGCCTCCGGCACTCGGAGCAGAGACAGAGCCAGCTCTTACCCAGGGCTTAGGCAATTTTCCAAGCTAATCCAAAGGACAATTACCAGGGGAATTTGGCTGGCAGAGGCATTAGGGACTCAAACCTAAAGGAACCAGGCAGGTTTAGAGACAAAGTTGGCTGTCAGGAAGTCTGGGGTGCTGGGGGGCTGCTGCTCTTGGAGAAATGTGTGGTGGGTGGAAATGTGTCATGGTTTGTTTTTTTCCTTGGTTGTTCCCTCTCCTGCAGACCTGGAGTCATTCCAATCAGACAGCAAGGCATGAAATCCTCCAGGGATGTTCACCCTTAGAAATCATGGAATCCCAGAATGGTTTGGGTTGGAAGGGACCTTAAAGATCATCTAAATCCACCCACCTGCCATGGGCAGGGACACCTTCCACTATCCCAGGTTGCTCCAACCTGGCCTTGGACACTTCCAGGGATGGGGCAGCCACAGCTTCTCTGGCAAAAACTGTGTCAGGGCTTCACCACCCTCACAGGGAAGGATTTCTTCCATGTATTGAACCAAAATTTCTTCTATTTCAGCTTAAAGCCATTCCCCCCTCTCCTGTCACTCCATGCCCTTGTCCCAAGTCCCTCTCCAGCTCTCCTGGAGCCCCTTTAGTCACTGGAAGGGGTTTAAGGCCTCCCTTGAGCCTTCTGGAGCGTTGCAGAGCCAGGGAATGTTCTACACAAGCCATTGCAGCCATGGGGCTCTGGTGGCCCATGGGATGCAGGAACATCCATGGAGATCCAGGACCTGGCTGGGACCTTGGGTGAAGGTGGGACACTGGACACTTCCCAAAATAAACTCACCCTGTGTTGGGATAGGATTCATCCCACTGGCTCCTCCTCCACTGGGGGCAAGGTGTTGAACTTCTGAGGAGAACACAGTGAGTGGCCTCAGCCTGGGCTGGAGGGAAGAAATATCCTTGGAGTGCTGGGATTCCTCCAGCTTTGCAGGTAGATGTTCCCACACTCTCTTCATGATGGAGACTCCTGTACAGGTGCTTCCTTTGGGGGTGAAAGTCGTGGCCCTGAGGGGCAGCTCATTGCCCCACATCCCAGGGATCATCCCAGGGATCATCCCAGGGATCAGCCCCACATCCTAAGGATCATCCCAGGGATCAGCCCCACATCCCAGGGATCAGCCCTGAAACTGCTGGATGGCCACAGACAGGCATTAAACCCTCTCCTAAAGCCATTGGGAGAATCTCTCTGGCTTGGGATCAGGCTTAAATCATGCACTGGCCTATATATATTAAATATCTTGGATGTATTAAATATCCTGTATATACTAAATACCCTGTAAATATTAAATACCCTATATATTCAATACCCTGTATATACTAAATATCCTGTACACATTAAATACCCTGTATATATTTAATACCCTGTATATACTAAATACCTGTACATATTAAATACCCTGTATATATTAAATATCCCATATATATTAAATATCTGGTTCGCCAGGACAGCTGGGTGTCTGCAGGATGGCTTTGAGAGCAGTGGGAAGCACAGCTATGATAGAGAAATTTTTTTCATCCCGGTATGACTTAATATAAAAGCTTTTTGCAGGTAATTTCCATGCACTTCCCTGGATCATGTTCCAGAAAAATTCCCATTATATATGAGCCAACAGCTTTATGCTCCCGACCATCAAATCACGATCCTAATTTATGCTTTTTTGATTATTTTCTTCCCTCACCTATGAGCTGCTCCCCTTCCCCAATAAAAATTACAGTTTCCATTTATCATTTTTCCAAGCATTGCCATAAATCCAGCTTTTCCCATCCTTCCCACTTCATCTACACAAACTCTCTGTCTGCCTCCCTTTGGAGGTCGTGTTATTGCTGTAACCTCACACACACACAAAAAAAAACCCCAAAAACCAAAATAATCCCCAAATCCTGAAATCTTTCCAGGCCATCTCCAAACCTGCAGGATGGCTGGTATTCCACACAAAAAAAACCTTGTGGTTTTTAACGGCGGAACTTCCTGATTTATTTCCTTGTTTCAAATAAAATACTTTCATTTTATTTGAGAATAAATGATATGAAAATAATTAGCACCAGGTTGGAGAGGCAGGAGTGACACTCACTGCCCTCAGAGCCTGTGGGATTAGAGATCACATCAGGAGGCTCCTGCCTGTCTTTCCAGAGTCTTTCCTGTCTTTCCCAAGTCTTTCCAGACATAATTTCTGAAGCTTTGTGCCTTTTTTGGAGGGGAGCACATGGACAACAGCACATCCAATGCCCTGCATCCCCTGCAGTGCCATGTGCCTGAAAACACTTATTCCTTCTAAAGTCCCACCTGGAGTAATCCAAAGAAGTCACAAAGATGTGGGAATGGCTGTGCTTCCCAGGATTTGCAGTCTGGTGTCCATCCTGAGCCAGTGGCCCATGGTCCAGAGGGAAGTGGAGACAATCCTCTGCCTGGAGCTGTTTTGGGATGAGCTTGACATTGTTGAGAGCTGGCCAGGAACCATTCCCTTCTCCAAAAACTCCTAATGGAAACAAAAGACTTTCCTACTTGTTGCGTTTTGTCAAAGAAATCCTCCTTTTTCTCCATCCTGGTGCACAACTTTCTGATTTTTTCCATGAACAGAAGAAAAATGTGAAGTATAGAGTGGTTGATACCTGGCATAGGTGTTTGCAGGAATGGTTTCAGGAGGAAAACAAGGAATTTTTGCAGAATCCTGGAATGGTTTGGGTTGGAGGGGACCTTAAAGCCCATCCAGTTCCACCCTCTGCCATGGGCAGGGACACCTTCCACTATCCCAGGTTGCTCATGATGAGCTTCTTCCAAGCCTGAACACAAGGAGACAAGACAATTAATGCTGATATGGAAACACAACCAATGGGCAGGAATTTTTGGGAGACTCTACTTTAGTCTTTCTTTTTAAACCCAACACTTAAAGATGCTGCTGTGACTTAAACACAATTTTGAAGCACTAAACTCTGGCTGCAGTTCTACCCCACAAATGTGTGACCTTGGATGACACTGATCTGCCAAAAAAGGAGGCAAAAAAAAAAAAAAAAAGGTGTTGCTGATATTTATTTATTTTGTGCTCTGATTCCTCATTCATCATCAGGTAAATTTGCTCTTGGCAGCGCCGGCAACTTCCTCCAAGGCAGCCAAGGTGACCACTAAAATTAGCATCAAACCCCCAAAATGCTTTACATCACATACACGTTATTTTTCACTGCTCAGAACTTGTGAGGTGTTTGGCTTTTGTTTGGAAATCCCAAGGGATCAGGTTACTCCGGGCATGGCTCCATAGCGGGGACGGAACCAGCTCCAAAAGTGGAAGTTGAACTTGTTGTGTCACTGGAGAGACGTTCTCAGCCCTCCCCAAGATGGATAAAGAGTCTGCAGAACCAGCACTGCCCGAGACCTCAGACAGTAAAACTCAATTTTCATGCTCTCTCATAAATTTTTTGCTTAATGACAAGTCCTCGAGGAGCCCGTTTCTCTGTCAAAGCCAAGGAAAATAAACGTGTGTGGATAAACAGCGCCGGGAATGGGAATGACCCTTCCCTGTCCTGGAGTTCTTAAACATGTGCACCCAAATCCCTGCTGGACTCCTCCTGCCTCTGTCAGCCCCAGGTTGGGAGCAGAGGATGCTCTGGAAAAGGAGTTTTTAATCATGGATTATTGAGGAATCGTTGAGTACAAGCTGTGCCCGATCCCCACCTTGTCCCTGAGGGCCACGTCCAGTCCTTCCTTGGACACCTGCAGGGATGGGCACTCCAAACCTCCCTGGGCAGCCCCTTCCAATGCCTGAGCACCCTTTCCATGGAGAAATTCCTCCTGATGTCCAACCTGACCCTCCTCTGGCACAGCTTGAGGCCATTCCCTCTCCTTCTGCCCCTCGTTCCCTGGGAGCAGTGCCCGACCCCCACTGGCTCCCCCCTCCTCTCAGGGAGTTGGAAAGAATTCCAGGTGCCCCCTGAGCCTCCTTTTCTCCAAGCTGAGCCCCCCCAGCTCCCTCATGCTCCTGCCATGCCAGGAATATTCCGTCCCCACTTCCAGACTGTTTTAACCAAGAGCCAGGCAGTGAAAACAGACTTTTCCTCAGCAGAATACAATGTTTGGCTGAGGCTGGGACAGCCCAGCTACAGGCAGGATGGCATGGGGTGGCTTTGGGTGCCTTGATGTGCCTTGGCCACATTGCTTCAGGAGGAATTTCTCCATGGAAAGGGAGGTCAGGCCTTGGAAGGGGCTGCCCAGGGAGTTTTGGAGTCCCCATCCCTGGAGGTGTCCAAGGAAGGACAGGATGTGTCACTCAGTGCTCTGGGCTGGGAGACAAGGTGGGGATCGGGCACAGCTTGGACTCCATGGTCTTTTCCAAACAAAAAGATTCTGAGATTCTCATCCCCAGGCAAGACTTTGAGCAGAGAAGTGAAGGCAGGCAGGGAGTGCCAGTGGGAGGAGTAATTAATCAAATGCTCATAAAGGTGTAGCATCATCCAGGGATACTCCCAGCTCACCTGGGCAGTGTCTGAGGAGCCAAGAGCTTGGAGAGGCTGAAGACAGGGAATGGAGAATCTGAGCCCGGAGAAGGGGATTCAGGATTTGCTCCACGCCTGTGCAGGATCCAGTGTCCACACACCTCATCTGCCTTGTCCTCTGAGGAAGCTGCAAGAATAATAAGAGTGAGGAAAAAAACCATCAGCAGTGGAGAGGTGGAAATTCCTTGCAGGGATAAGACTGTCCAGACATTCCCAGGATCTTCCAGAACGGTGGGTTCAGGCAGAAACACAGAATTACTAAGGCTGGAAAAGATCTCTAAGATCATGGAGTCCAACCATAACTTAAAAATCTTTAGGATGCCAATTAGTTAATGAGCCTGGGGCTCGTTAGGTTTTGCTGAAGGGGGTGGGTAGGGGGTGCACTAGAGGGCACTGTCGCCTGCAGATCCCAACAGGGAGGACCAGGAGGATTTTGAAGGATATCGGGATAACCCACCTCTGCATCCTAACCTTTGGAGTGAGCAGCTGGGCATTGCTTTGTAAAAAAATCTTCTCTATATATCTAAAAAATATATATATTTTAAAAAATCCACATATCTACATTGCATAATATAATATATTTAATAAGACCACATATTTAATATATATCCCCTAATATATATCACATATTTAATATCATAATATAATATATTTAAAAATATAATCTGCTAAGGCTACTGAGAGATGCTGTGGGAGATCTGGGCGTTCAATATATAAACTTTTGCTCCCTGAATATTGGAATAACCTGTTTTTTCAAATCTGTTTCAACCCACTCAGCCTTGTCCTAGATCCAAAAGTAGCCAAGGAATTTCCTGGGCTGGAAAGGGTCAAAACTTTTGAGGCCAAATCTTTCGTGTCTGCCTCTGGATTCCTCCTTTACAGGTGGGATTTGTTTGGGATTTTGCATCGGGAGTGACAAACAGGGAGAGGGGAGGAAGGCACAGGGGCTGCATGTGGAAAAGTCACGGAGCATCTGCTCATGGGCAAAAAATTGCTTGTTGAAGAAAATAAATGAGGAAAAAAAGCAATTTTCCCCTGGCAGAACATCCTTCCCGGGCTGGGAGTGGGGGCTGGGGTGGGAGCAGCCGGGACCAGGTGGGAGCAGCTCCAATTTCCATGGATGAAGCTGCAGGGATGCAGAGATAGAACAGAAATTCCCTGTCTGGAGATCAGCCAGAACCAGCTCCGGCTGCCAGTGGCACCAGACTTCAACCAGGGGCTGCTTGGGATTTGGGATCACACCAGACCTGGTTTTGGGAAGATTAAAGGCCTCATGGACTCTCACAAAATCCTCAGTAGCAGCAGCTCTGGGGACTGGAGTCAAATCAATTCCAGACTGAGACCCCACATTCAGGGGAAAAAAGGGAGAATATTTCATTTGCCTCCCTTGAAATGGTGATTCCCAAGTTCCCAGAGCCATCAGTGAGGGCTGGAAAAGGGTCTGTGGGCTGAGACATTCCTGAGTGACCTCACCTCCAGCATTGGCCATAAGGGCCAGAGAGACAGAAAATTCCTGATTTGGATCATGAGACATCGTGTTCACCTGAGCTGTGCCTCTGGAATGTGGGCACAATGGGAATAGCACCAGCTCAGGCCGGTCTGGATCCGAGGTCCCTCAGGAGAGCTCATGCTGTGGGTGAGGAGCTGCTCCCACATGGACCCCGTGGTGGAACATCCATCAGGAGACCACAGCTATCCACACCCCCACTGCTGGAGCCAATCCCAAACTTCCCAGTGTTTGCTCTGATTAAATGTCCCCAGGGAATGAACTTCCCCCTCACCTGGAGATTCCTTCAGAAATGCTTTTTTCAGAGGGTGGGGAGTAATTTTAGCAGGATGGGCTGAGGACCACAGGCAGAAGAAGGTGGGAAGTTTCCATGGAAGTCACATGCTCCTGCTGCTGGTTTGAGCCCCCCCAAAAGCTGGGAGAAACAGCTTTTTGGGGAAGGGACCCCCAACATGGTCCTCCCAGCCTGGTGCACCTCCCCATCCCCATCCAGCAGATCTTATCTCCCAGAGATTTATTTCCAGTCTTCTTTTCAAGACATGATGTCAGGATTCTAATAACCTGACTAAGGCAGACCTTGGATGGAATTACTATTGTGTTTATCAGTTTCCTTTTTCTTTTCTTTTCTTGTCTCCATTAATCATGGAACAGCAGGATGGAAAAGTCCTGTTAGCCCAACCTGCCTCCCAGCCAAGGCAGGCCTGGTCCCTCATCCANCTTAAAAATCTTTAGGATGCCAATTAGTTAATGAGCCTGGGGCTCGTTAGTTTTTGCTGAAGGGGGTGGGGAGGGGGTGCACTAGAGGGCACTGTCGCCTGCAGATCCCAACAGGGAGGACCAGGAAGATTTTGAAGGATATCGGGATAACCCACCTCTGCATCCTAACCTTTGGAGTGAGCAGCTGGGCATTGCTTTGTAAAAAAATCTTCTCTATATATCTAAAAAATATATATATTTTAAAAAATCCACATATCTACATTGCATAATATAATATATTTCATAAGACCACATATTTAATATATATCCCCTAATATATATCACATATTTAATATCATAATATAATATATTTAAAAATATAATCTGCTAAGGCTACTGAGAGATGCTGTGGGAGATCTGGGCGTTCAATATATAAACTTTTGCTCCCTGAATATTGGAATAACCTGTTTTTTCAAA
>WEIV01006706.1:96779-126256 GCA_013390005.1 Calyptomena viridis
CGGGCTGGGAGTGGGGGCTGGGGTGGGAGCAGCCGGGACCAGGTGGGAGCAGCTCCAATTTCCATGGATGAAGCTGCAGGGATGCAGAGATAGAACAGAAATTCCCTGTCTGGAGATCAGCCAGAACCAGCTCCGGCTGCCAGTGGCACCAGACTTCAACCAGGGGCTGCTCGGGATTTGGGATCACACCAGACCTGGTTTTGGGAAGATTAAAGGCCTCATGGACTCTCACAAAATCCTCAGTAGCAGCAGCTCTGGGGACTGGAGTCAAATCAATTCCAGACTGAGACCCCACATTCAGGGGAAAAAAGGGAGAATATTTCATTTGCCTCCCTTGAAATGGTGATTCCCAAGTTCCCAGAGCCATCAGTGAGGGCTGGAAAAGGGTCTGTGGGCTGAGACATTCCTGAGTGACCTCACCTCCAGCATTGGCCATAAGGGCCAGAGAGACAGAAAATTCCTGATTTGGATCATGAGACATCGTGTTCACCTGAGCTGTGCCTCTGGAATGTGGGCACACTGGGAATAGCTCCAGCTCAGGCCAGTCTGGATCTGAGGTCCCTCAGGAGAGCTCGTGCTGTGGGTGAGGAGCTGCTCCCACATGGACCCCGTGGTGGAACATCCATCAGGAGACCACAGCTATCCACACCCCCACTGCTGGAGCCAATCCCAAACTTCCCAGTGTTTGCTCTGATTAAATGTCCCCAGGGAATGAACTTCCCCCCCACCTGGAGATTCCTTCAGAAATGCTTTTTTCAGAGGATGGGGAGTAATTTTAGCAGGATGGGCTGAGGACCACAGGCAGAAGAAGGTGGGAAGTTTCCATGGAAGTCACATGCTCCTGCTGCTGGTTTGAGCCCCCCCAAAAGCTGGGAGAAACAGCTTTTTGGGGAAGGGACCCCCAACATGGTCCTCCCAGCCTGGTGCACCTCCCCATCCCCATCCAGCAGATCTTATCTCCCAGAGATTTATTTCCAGTCTTCTTTTCAAGACATGATGTCAGGATTCTAATAACCTGACTAAGGCAGACCTTGGATGGAATTACTATTGTGTTTATCAGTTTCCTTTTTCTTTTCTTTTCTTGTCTCCATTAATCATGGAACAGCAGGATGGAAAAGTCCTGTTAGCCCAACCTGCCTCCCAGCCAAGGCAGGCCTGGTCCCTCATCCACCGTCTTCTGTTTCATCCAGGCTATTTTTAAAAGCTCCCCAGTGACAAAACTTCTTGAATCACAGGAGCGAGAAATGGAAAAGACCTATTAGGTCATGCAGCCTGTCTGCTGGCCAGTGCAGCCTGTTCCCTGCAGCCCAGTTTTTTGGGGTTTAGCTTCCACCTTTCATTCCCTCGGGAGATTTTCCTGCTGGCAAACACGTCTCATGCTCAGGTTTGTGCTTGATGTCATGTTGGAAAGGAAAAATGTGCAGCACTGGCCTGAGCTGGCTGAGAGGTTTGAGGCTGGTGTGTGGGATGGGGACAGGGTGGGTGAGTGGGCACTGCCCTGTGGAGGGCACATGGCACCTGGGATGCTGCTCCAGGAGCTTGGGCACCACCGGGAAGGGACCTGGAATGCTCCAATCCCATAGTTTTCCCTGGACTGACACCGTGCTGGCTCTGGGGCTTATGAACAAGATGGACAGACCAACTTTGGACAGCCTAACTAGCTCTGCAGCATCACTGTTAATTAGTTTTTGGGCAGAAATGGCACAGATCTGCCTCCTAATATCCCTGTATCCTGCCTGCAGCATCTGAGTGTCTCTTGCACATCCACACGGTGCCAACCTGCAAACCCCATCCCGCTGTGCTTCTCCCACAGGGATGATCCCTGAGCACCGTGCAGGGAGCTTGGGTGGGTGCTGGGGGTCCCTAAGGGTGCTGGGGGCTCCCATGGGTGCTGGGTGCCCATGGCCTGCCCAGCTAACAAACCCAAACACAAAGTGCCCTCGATCCCTCGTGATTCCCAGTTCTGCCCCGGCCTTATCTGCCTCCAGTAATCAAAAATAATTGGTGGCTCCCCAGTGCACTGATCTAATAGCAGCACGAATAAAGTTATTTTGAACAGTTGTTCATGAGTTCATCTCCTGGAAAGCCTCAGCCCCAGCTGTTGCTGTGCTTTTGATTAAAAAAAAAAATAATATATTAAACTCAAACTGGGGATTATCGGGGCTAAGCACGTCTCAGCCCTCCCTCCTCCCCGTGTCAGGTGCCCGGCTGGGCTATAAACCCCTCTTTGTGTGCGGCTCCCTCGGCCCTTTCTCTCGGAGCTGGCAGCGGCATCCCGGGATTTGGCAGCGCTCCGGGATGCCAGCGCGGGATGCTGGCAGTGCCGGCGGCTCGCGGTGCCCGGGCCCGGCTGGCAGCAGCTTCAGCAGCCAAATGGTCGCCCAGGCCTGTGGCCAAGTCCATTTGTTAATGGTCAAGCTATGGGGAGCTGTTCGGGGAGAAGCAAATGGAATTAGGCAGGAGCAGGGAAAAGGGAGGGAGGGAGTGGGGATGGGGAGAAACCGTGCGGGTCTCCAGCCTGGGGGAGTGGGGGTGGCGCTGAGGGTGCTTGGGGACAGTGTGGTGGTGAGGGACCCGCAGCACAAACTGTCCCCAGAGTGGGGGTGACCCCTCTGGGACAGCAGAGCCTCCCACGCTGCACACACAGCTCGTGGGATGATCCTGGAACATGGACCCAGAGCCCATCCCTCAATAACCACACGCAGGGACACGGAGGTCACCTCGCACGAGTGCCCAGGGACCCTCAGATGACACATTCCCGGAGTCCAGCTCCCCCTCCCACCCGGCCCCGGGTGATCCCACCCAGGATCAGCCTTGCCGCTCCAGCTCTCCACCTTTGCAGGCTCCAGGCTCTCCTTTTAAACCATCCCAATCCCTGCCCTGATCTCTCCGAGAAGCCAGGAGATGATAGGATGGGAATGTCCCCTCTCCCCTCTGCAGAGGTGGACACAGGACCCGCTGCTGGGATGAGCCCGTTGCCAGGCGTGGGAGCTCATGCTCCCAAAAATCAGCTCCTCTGCCAGAGCAGGGATGAGTTCAGCTCCCACCTCCTGCTCCAGGCTTTGGCCAGGACAACCTGTGCTCTGGCAGCAGCGGGTTTAGGACAGGTGGGAGAAGGTGCCTTTACCCCCTTTCCCAAAATCCCTGTTCCCAGCACAGCTGTCGGGGTGGGGGGACAGCGCTGCCACAGCCCCCCCCCCCAACATCTGGTCTGATCCCAGCACAAAATCCAGCTGGACACATGTCCCAGCAGCTGGATGGACACTGACACAGGAAGAGAGGAGGTGGGGGGTCACTCCCTTCCCACATCAGCAGGGCTCTGACTGACTCCAAAATCCCGCACCCAGACCCCTCTGGAAGGGCTGGATTAGCAGCCTGGGCATTCGGAGAGATCCTTGCTGAGGCAGAACTGTTAGAGAAGGACTGCCCTGCACCCTGGGAGATTCTTCCTGAGATGGGATAATTAGAGAGAGGATATGGACAATAAGGAAGAGTTTCACACTTAACTTTCCTTGTCCAATCGATTAGGTAGGAACCGAGTCATTCCATATATTCACCCAAGGAGGTCCCTCCTCCTCCTGCATAAAGACAATTTTAGAAGCAGAGCAATAAACTCACATCAATAATTGTCCCAAAGTCGGGAAAGCTTGGGAGCAATGCAGTGAAAAAGGGAAAATGAGATCAAAAAGAAGAAAAAAAAGCTCGATAGCACCAAGTCCTCAATATATTCGAGGCTGAACATGCAGAATATTATCTAAAGCTAAACTATAGGGTTGCTGATAAGGAGATGGGCAGTTGATCATCATTATATCGACTTAATTAAGATATTAATTCACAATCTCTGAGTCTCCTTCTCTAATTCATTCCCTGTTTCAAAAATAAAGACACCAAAGCCGTGCAGGTTTCTGGAAGCCAGTTCCACCCAGCATCCCCCCCAGTCCTGGCTTTCTTGCCATGGCTCTTATTTTCCTTTTCAGCATCAGCATCTAAACATCTGGGTCGTGGTGGAGCTCAGAGCTGGAAGCGACACAATATAGTGAGAAAGGATGTTTTTGTGCTATTTCCAACCTTCCCAGAACAGAGACCTTCAGAAAGCCCCTCACAAAGGCTGCTTTTTTCCTCCACACTACTTTGCAAAGCTGGGTGAGATCCTCAGTTATCTGCCTGGACCAGGGTTGTACAAGACAGAGACGATCAAAAAGGAGGGGGAGGGGGCGACGAAAAACATGGCCAAGTGTTTTTTTTTGTGGGGTTGTTTGTTTCTTTTTAGCTTCTTTTGGTTAAAACTGCAGTTTTGGAGCAGCTCCAGCCTCCTCTGTGCTGGGGGAAGAGGGGGGATCTGAATGATTTACTAAAGATCCTCACCGATGTTATAATTCTGCTTTTGTCCCATTTTAAAATTGCTCTTTTTTTTGATCAAATGTTGAATCAGAGTAAATTTGGGGGGATTGTTTAAAGAAACTTCACTGCTCAGCACACCCTGCTTGGAAAAACCAGCCCCTCTGAGCATCCCTCCCCAAAAAACAATCCTTGGGTGGGCTTGGTGAGTACCAGGGCTGGTTTGGGAACAGGACAAGCTGTCCCAACTTCTCTCCTCCATCCTGGAATGCCTTTTGAAGAGATGAAGGGTCAAGACTCGGGTCTCCTTGAGCTCTGCACCCAAAGGAGAGGGTGATGCTCAGCTCAGCCCCCTCCTCCCACTCCCACCTCCTGCTCCTGCACCTGTGGGACAGACCCCATGCCAACACCAAAATTGATGGGGGTCCTGCTCCCTTCTCCTGGCCCATCCTGGGATGAGAGGCTCCTCAGGATCCTCCAGGGAGCTGGGTTGGAGCCTGTTGGAGGGGCTGCCAGCCAGAGCGGTGCTGCCAAGCGCGACGCGCTGCGGTTCTGTCGGAGGTGGAGTCTGTCTGGAGCCCTGGCTGGAGCTCAACTATGTCCCTGTGATCTCCACCGACGCTTTACCTCCTTCCACAGATCCCCACAGCTAATCCCCAGCTGCCCAGGGCCAGACCTCCATCTCCCAGCTCATCCCCAGTTTAGGAACTGGATCCTCTCTGCCTCGCCCCCAGCACACCGGTGAATATTTGTGCAAAGCACGTTGTCCCTGAAGGGAAAGTTCCCAACCTGAGCTCTTCCCCCTGGTTTTGTTCCTGCTTTGCACACCAGAAGCAGAGTGGAGCTGACCAGCAAAGTCCTGCTCTGCCCTCCTCCTCCTCCATCCATCCCCACTGGACTCCGTGTCACTCCCTCAGTCCTTGGAGACTGAGCTCCACGTGCTCCCACAGCATTGAGAAAGCTCCCAGTTGCACCCCCTCTGCTCCTGCTCCCACCTCACTCTTTCTTTTGGGATATAATCTCTGTCAGGAATACTTGGAAACACCAGGTTTTGTTGCCATACAAAGCTGCATCCCAGAGCTGCTTGAAGCAACACCCAAAAAGCAGGAGCAGTGCCAAGGAGAGAGGGATAACATGGATAAAGCCATCCTGGATGAGCTTCTTACTCTTCAGAGCATCCTCAGAGTGGCACCCACGTGTAGAACCAGCCAAGCACCCCCATTGCACCCCAGTCCCTGCCATAGCCATGAGGCTGCAGGACCCCTGGGAGGGCTTGGGACCTGTGGCACATTCCTGGAGAAGAGCACAGGGATTTTGGGAACCCAAATGGGGCTGTTTTGACCCCACTGGGGACATGTACACACCTCCCTGCCCACAACACCAAGTACCAAATGGGCAGGGACATGGAGGAGCCCCAGCCCAGCCCCACATCTGCCTCAGAATTCCCAATTCCCAGGTACTGGAAAAGCAGGCAACATCCATTCTGTAGCACATCCCTTCTTTCAGGCAGCCCGAGAACATATTTTATCATACACATAATCCCAAAGTAAAAAAATCCCCTCCTCTTTGAGATTCCCAGACAGTACACTCAGCATCCTCATGCTACTGATGTAATCCTGGAGGAAGGTCCCCTGGGCCCAGCCTTGCTAAGCTGGAGCTGCTCCGAGCCCTCCCCTGCACATGGAAGTGGGTGGCTCCAGGAGCCCCTCATTGCTGCACCCCTGGAATTCCCTGGGAACATTTTATGGCCCTGTTTATACACTTGCTGAGTGTCTAAATTCCCTCTGCACCCACGGGGAGCATTAATAGCTCAGCAAAGCTCTTTGCTAACACTGTTTTCTGTCCTCTGTGTTCAGCTGCAATAAAAATTAGCCAGGAATAAAAATGACATCACCATAAATAGGAATAAACCCAACACAGCAGATTCCTGAGGAAACTCTGCACAAGCAGGTGCCACCTTCAACCCCCAAAAATTTATCTCAGAGCAACTTTGAGACAGAGCAAAGGTAGAACAAGTGAAACCCAAGGTGATGGCTGGAGGCCAGGCTGCATGTTTGACCCAAATTGCTCCAACTCCAGCTGGTTGAGTGATTCACTGCATCCAGCTCCATCCCTGGCCTGGCTCTGTGTTTGGGCCTTGTCTCCGGAGAGACGGAGGGTTCCTTTGTTTTGTTTGTGTGAGTGCCTTGGTTATCCAGGGAACCGTGACACACGCTGGGAACATTGGCTGGCTGCTCCTGCAGGAGGGCACGTGGTGGATCCGGATTTGGACCTGCCTGCTGGGCTCCCCTGGGATCGCTCCTGCTCTCACTTGACCTCAGGAGCATCACTGATGTCTCTGCCCTGCTGCCCAGCCCAGCTGGCACCAGGAGAGCTTTGTGTGGTCACAGGGGTGTGGATGGACAACATGAGGATTTGCTTGGATCCTGAGCATCTTTAGGCCAGTGGCTGGTTTTCATGGACAAACACCACCAGGAGGGAAGGATCCAGAGGTGGGGAGCACCTCTGTGTGAGTGTTAACAGCCCTTGGTGCTCACTCTGCCCTGAACTCCCCGTGCCCACCTTGAGGGAGCTGGTGGCACAGGAGGGGACAGAAGGGATTTTGCACCCAAAACCAGGCACCCCGAGGCAGGTTGGCCCCATATGGATTCAGGAAGAGGAGAAAGGCCCGTCCCCCACCATGGGGTGACTCCTGCCACCTTCCCTGGTCATTCCATCTTTAGGTGATTTGAGTTGGAGAGAGGAATGTTAAATAAACAATTCCAAGCCCTCAGCTCCTGAAGGAGATGTTCCCTCTGGGCTAAAGAGAAATACACCCTGAATACTTGAAATACAACCATTTCAACCTGGGATAATTTTTTTTTCTTTTTTGAGCCAATTTGTGGGAAGAAAAATCTGCCTGACTTTAGAAGAGGGTGGAGGAAGAAGACAAAAACAATCAGGTACCATCTGAGCAGCCCTTTTGTGCCCTTCCAGGCTGAAAATGGCTGCTTTCTCCCAATGAACTTCCCACAAGATGGAATATTGCCTTCAAGTGGTTTGGAAATACCAAACACCGATATGTTCTGAGTTGCTGGAGCTTCCCTGGGCCAGGAATGCTGACCCTGGGCTGTGGGATTCCTGCACCAAGAAATGCCCTTAGAGACAGATTTACACCAGGAAAATCTGCAGTCCCTCCTTAGGGTAAGATCCATCCTTGTTCCTCCTCTTTCCAAACCTTTTCCAACAGAAAACCACCTTTTCCCTCCAAATGGGCATTTCCTAAGGGAGCAGCCAAGCTCAGGGAAGCTCTTCCTTTCTGCTTTGCCATTCAAACCACCTAAAAATGCACATTCCAGTTTCATGGCCAGTCAAACCAGAAGCCAACCCAGCATCCCTGGCCATGGAGGCAAAGCCTCCTCCATCCCATGGGTTCCCAAACCAGCCCATCCAATGGTTTTGGAGCTGTCTGGGCTTTGCTACAGCCACGGACATGGAGGGAATTCCCAAAATTTGGGATGGAGGAAGAACCCAAGATGGAGTTGGGTTTTCAAGCTGAGTTCACAAGTCAAGCAAGAATTTAGGAATCATGAATTATGGAATCATTAAGGCTGGAATAGACCTCTGGGATCATTGAGTCCAACCATTCTCAGCATTGCCAAGGCCCCATGTCCCCAACTGCCACATCCACATGGCTTTAAATCCATCCCTGCCCTGGGCAGCTGTGCCAGGGCTGGACAAACCTTTCCACGAGGAAAATCTTCCCTAATATCCAAACTAAACTTCTCTCTGGTGCAACTGGAGGCCCGTGGAGCTGTGGGTTGAGCACAGTGCTGACTCTCAGCATCCCTGTGGGAGCACTATCCTGCCCCCTGATCTGTCTCAGTTATTTTTTGGGAGCACCATCCTGTCCCAAATCCATCTCAGTTATTTTTTGGGATACACACACGAACCCTGCAGGGCTCAGCCACCCCTGGCAGGGCAGAGCCAGCAAACTGACATGAAAAAATGCTGAAAATGAAAATGCAACAAAACGTTACACAGTTGCCTGTCCCTTCCCATTCGGGTCTTGGTCAACGAAATTGTTATTGAACAAGGCAAACTGCATCAAAAATGTACTTTAATGAAGTGCAGCAGGGGCTCTGGCATTAGTTCCTGAGCTCCACTAAGGTTTAATCCCCCAGCTCTCTAAGCCACTGCCTGACATATGCTTTAAAGAGGAGATTTTGTACTCCCTGGTATTTCACACATGTTATATTTTAAAGGCCACTGCCAGTTCAGTTTAAACCAAAAAGTTGGTGTCGCTGGGAGTGGAGGAGGGGAGTTACCAAAGTGATTAAAAATAAACCCAAAGGGTGAGCCACAGCCTGAGTCCCTTTGTGTTCTGCCAGAAAGTCTGGAGGTGTCCTAAAAAATTTGGGAAGGGTCTGAAAGCACCACGGGGGTGATGGGCAACCCCAACATCAGCCTCACCCTCCAGCCCAGAGCTGCTCCAGCCACCAAGAATCATCCCAGGGAATTCTGCAGGCACCGGGAATGGGCTTTGCTAATTAGTCCTGGCTTAACTCAAGCAAACTTTGTGCTCTGTTTAGTTAAGACTGGCCTGGAGTGAGTAAAGTCTGCAGTGGGGAGGAAAATCCCTCCTGGCACTTCTTTGCTTGCCTGGGAGAGCCCCACTCCGGGGGATATTAAAGGCTTTTGTTTCCAGGAGCTGTCAAACCCCTCACCTTTCACAAGCACTAAAATGGCCAAGGGGAAAAAAAGATCTGGGAGTGGAATAATAATTCTGAACTCATAAATCTGAGCTTGTAAATCAAGGGCTGACGGGGCGGTCGCTGTAATGTCTCGTGAGTTCACATTTGAGGGTTTCTTTCACCTGAGGAAAAGGGGAAAAAATACCCAAGTCTCTGCCCTTCCACTCCAGGGATGCTGTAAATCACCTTAATGTTACACTCTGGCTCTTAAATAGCCCAAAAAAGGAGCATGGGGAGGGGATTGGGAAAGTGGGTGAGTTAAAAGGACAGGGAGAAAGCTTTGTTCTTATAAAATCACCCCAAACATTCCCTCTCTGCTTTTAAAAGCAAATCCTGCACTCCCTGGGGAGAGAGGCCAAGCCTTGGTGCTGGTCCTGCTGTGGTGATGAGCTTGGCAAGGTCACAGGAACAGTTTGGCTGCTGCTGGAAAACCACGGGATTGGCCTGTCTGTCTCCATGGGTTTGGATTTTGGATTGAGGAAATGAGAGAAAATAGAGGTGAGAGGAGAGAGGTGTCCATGTGTGTGAGGAGGATCCAGCCACTGATCCTGGAACCACAGAATCAGGGAAAAGACCCCCAAGATCATTAAATCCAACCTCTGACCAAATATCCACTAAACCATGGAGCAAAGAATGACCCTACAACATCCCCATCCATTATCCCCTGAGCTGGGAACATCAATCCATCATCCCCTGAGCTGGGAATATCATCCCAACACGTGTGATGGCAGATGGAGCCACCCACACGTGTCACAGCCACCCACCACAAGTCACAGTCTGTCACCACCACAGGGACAGCACAGAACAGTGTGTACCTGAACTGGGAACACCCTTTCCGAACTGGGAACAGTCTTCCCAAACTGGGGACACCATTCCCAAACTGGGAGACCCACCACACCCCAACTGGAGTTGCAGCAGCTCCACAAGATGGGAAGCAAGAGAAAAGGAACCCACCCTGCAGAGGGGCCATCTGCCAAGCTGGGGCTGTCACCTGCTCATGACACCCCACAATCCCAGCTCCTCTCCTGTGGGAAGTAGGGAACATGATGAGAAAAGTGGGAAAAACCTTGCAGTTGAGCACTGGGCTGTGTCCACATGCAGACTCTGGCTCCTTCAAAATTAAAAAAAGCATTGATTTTTTTTAACTTTTCCCCTCAGGATTTCCTATGATTTTACCTACTTATTTTCCCATGGTTTTACCTATTGTGGATAATAAGGATAAAGCCCAGCAGTCCTGGTATCCCAAGGGCTGAAGGTGCTTTGACCCTCCCACCTCCATCCCCGCTGTCCTGCTGCAGTCCAGAGCAGTTGGATTGGGAAGGTTGTGGCCACGTGGCTGGAGGAGCACCAGAAGGAGCAGGAGGAGGAGGAGGATGATGAGGAAGGCACTGGCATGTGGAGCACAAGTGCTTTCCTGGCACTCTTGGCTCCTAATCCGGCGGGTTCAAAGCAGCCGGCGGTGCCGGCGCAGCTGCGGCGTCTGAGCTCCAACAGGTGATGGCTCAGCTGTCCCTCCCCAAGGGGGTCTTAACTCGGGGGGGGCTGCTGTGGGGGCAGGGGGTCCCCAAAGCCTCACCCAGCTCCATCCTGCCCTTGGGGAACCTCCTCAGCATGCGGCTCCCTCCCCTCTTCTCCCGGCGGCCGGCAAAGACAGCCCGGCAAAATCCTCCTAAAAACGCCCTGGGAAAAGTGGGACTGACCCGCTCTGCACGGACACGGCACCGAGAGCCTGCAGGCAGCACGTGGAGTGTCTGCCCTGTGTCAGCAGCCTGCCAGCACACGGATCCCTCCTGCCCTCCATCTCCTGCAGGGAGAGCAGCCACGACATGGGTGGGAGCAGTTCTTCCCACCCCTGGCACTGGGCAAATCCCTGTGGGAATTCTGTCTCCTCCCTGCGAAATATTTTGTCCCATCACTTTGGAAAACCTGTTTGCAAAGAGCATCTTTTAGTGCACCTGCCCCTGCTCCCAGTGCTTCCAGCAGCAGGACCTGGAAAAGCTTTTTGGGCAAATCCAGGGAAGCTCGAGGGATTTCTATATCTGCTCCCAACTGGGTGGTTGGGGGGCAGAAGGGACAATCTGCCACCGGGCAAAGCACAGTGATGGACAGGGAATGTGGCAGAAACACATCCCAGCCAAAATCCACGTCTGTGGTGACCACCACGCTCAGGCTGGGACAGTGGCACAGCCTGAGAAGTCCAAGTCCATCTTTGGCCTCATGAGAACCACAACATCTCACAGCAATCCCATCCCCACTGCCAAGGGACGCCCAAATTTCCCACATTTGTACAGAAACATAACAAAACACCACCTGAAACATTTCCCCACCAGCTGCAGCTCAGCACGACGGGAAGATAAACGTCTCCCTCACCTCCACCCCTCCTAGAAATACCTACCAGACCCTGGGAAGTGCAGGTGTGGGGGGCAGATCCGTGCCCCCCATCCCGCAGAGCCGGAGCTCGAGTGCTCATTAAATCACTCGTCATCGTCGTCTGAGCAGCACCATTATCCACACAGCCCCCAGCCCCCTTCCCCACTGGTAATTTCTCCTTATCTGCATATTTTATTGAAAATTAAAATCCTTTTGCGTTTTTCCCAGGGCTCGGGCGGGAGGGATCTTTTCTCGCAGCCCTACTTGACTCCAATTAGTTGGGATAACAAAGCTGCCGCTGTCGGAGGATTACTGACAAATGCTCCAGGAGAAAAAAGGGCAAGGGAATGGTCTGTTAAAATGACAGCTTTTAGGGCTGGAAACAAAACCTCTGGGTGATTAGCAGAGCTGGGGAGGCATGGAAAATACTAGTTCCTAGTTTTTTGATGGCATTTCCATTGATCAGCCCCTCGAGCCAAGACTCTGGGTCTTGCTGCTCTCAGTTAAGTGATGGGTCACCACCAGCACCTCTCCCCACGCTCAACATCACTCATTCCACCCCCTCAGGGACATCAGATCCAGCCATGGCTCTGTGGCAGGAGCTCAGGGAAGATGGGAGTGTGGAAATCCAGCCTATTTCCCAGGCCTTGTGCTCACAGATCCAGTTCCCATGGGCACCCATCGGGCTCCTGCCCCTAAAAACCTGCTCATTGCAGCTGTGGCGACGGCACAAAAGGACTGAGGAGCATTGAGAGCAGCACAACCCCTTCACTCATCACTCCTTAATGGTTCATATTTTTCCCCTGATTTTTTTCCTTAATTTCAAATAAAAGAATAGGGGGGTAAAAATGAAGCTCACTCCAGAAAGGGCAGTAAGTGTTATCCCTAAAAAACCCCCCAAAACTAAAGAAAAACCTCACAGAGCTTTTTTTCTTCCCTAGGTGGCTCGGACAGCTGGCTCTTTAAATATTAATCAGGGGCTCATTGATATGCAAATACGGTAAGAGGGAATAATGCTCCTGCAGCTGCGCAGCCCCGGCAAGTGCTGGGCTCCTCTCCTCCATGAATGGGAATATCTGAGGACACAGGTGCAGGGAGAGACCACGAGCAGGATCCTGCTTAATAAGGTAATTTGTGAGCGATGCTCTATAGAGCCCAACGGGGCAATCTTTTACCACTTGACAGTATCTGACCACTAAACAAGGTGTTAATCTTCTAATTGTGGTGGTGACTGTTCCCTCGCACAGCCTTCCTGGCCTTTTGCCCTGACACTTGGCCAGTGAAAATCAGCTTTGCTGGCGGGTCGGCCCCGCGCCAACCGATCGGCGATAAATTATTTATTGTTCTGTTTCCAGGATAACGAGTAAACAAGAAAGATGGGGCATCCCACAGGGAGAACCACTTGGGATGTGCGTGGTTGGGCTGAGCTGCGTTGCTCCGTGTGGGCACCGTTGTCCCTTGTCCCGCAAGGCTCTCACCTCTCTCTGCTGGGAAGGTGAATGTGTCCACTGATGGCTCCAGTGGTGGTATCCATGTCCAGGGATCCACAGGAGAGGTGGAGTGGTCACTCCCTGTTCCTCCTGCATGATTCCTGTCCTCCTTGGTGAGCTGAGGGCCAGGAAAGGAGAGCAGAGACAACGTGGGCATCACTGTTGGGTGTTTGCTGGTGCCTCTGCTGGACCGAGCAATGACTGGGGTGGTAGGACAGGTCAGGGGGGAAAACATGAGCTCCCCATCCCAGGAACCTCAGCCCATTCCTGTGTCCTGGCTCCGAGGGCACCTGTGCTGCTGTGGTGACCGTGGTGGGGACCTTCAGCTGCTGCAGGAGAGACAAGGGGGAAAGTGCAGCAAGATTTCTCACAACCACAGTCAGTGCAGTTGGACACCCCTTAGTACCCAAAGGGCTCAACTCACACAGTTTGATCTCCTCTGTCATTTGCCTTTAGTGCAGATCATGGAGTTACAGAATCGTGGAATGCCCTGAGTTGGAAGGGCCCCAGAGGGATCGAGTTCAACTCCTTCGTGGGTCTGCAGAGCAGGGAAAGGCAGTGAGGAAGGGCCTCCCTCTGTAAGAACACCAAGAAATCCCCCTCCACCTCCCCCAACACAACCCACTGCTGATTCAAACCCTCATTCCCCCTTCTCACACTCCTTGGAAAGCGATGTCCTTGTCACCTTCCCATCCCCCCGGGCAGAACTGGCCCTGGGACCCAGATCATTCTTCCTGCTGATGGGTGGGACCAGCTCGATGGGGCACCTTGGGACCATCCATCCCCCAGGACCCCACGGACACATCCTGCCCTTCTCCCACAGCGGGAGCAAACACCCCGGGAGGCCGTGGGTTCCGTGGCTCCCCATCCTCCTTTCCCCTGCCAAGCTCCCTCTCCCGGGCTGCTGGAGCTGAATGCCCGGGGCCGGGGGTGCCGGTACCAGGCGCCGCAGCTGCGAGGCCCCTCTCAGGGCAGCCCCGAGCCCCAGCTGCAGCTGGCACACACACACCACTTAATGACAGGGGACCCAATTAGTGACAGAGACCCAGCGGGAGGGAGGGATGCTGGGATGGCTCACGGAGCCGACCGAGCCACTGGGACGGGCACAGCTGGATCCGGCTTTGGCATCTCTCTGGTGGAGAGAGTGCTCGGGTTGGCAGAGTGGGCTCGGGGCAAGGGTTGTCTCCCAAAGGAGATGAAAATAAAACAAAGCCCAACTTCTCGTCCTTGTCTGACTCAAATCCTGACTTTTCCGGTGTCGGTTCTTGGGCTCCGTGTTTGATTCCAGGGGCAAAGGGATGAGAACAATTCCACTGAGCGTTGGGGAATGGCCTTTTGTTTCCAAACTATTTATCTACCTCAGTATCTCAGGATTGCCACTATTATTACTTATTAATAACTAATTACTAATGATAAATGTCTACTAATAATTAAAGCTAATTTATATACATGGTATTTCCCTCTTTCCATATTTCACGGGGTGCAAAACTGGATCTACAACCTGGAGTGTTGAGATCCCACCTTCCCCCTTAGACCTCACTCCAGGCTCTAAAATTTGCCCCAGGAGACAGGGATTAAGGAGCCAATTAAATGCAGCAGCCCTGGGGCAGCACCCGGGGTTACAAAAGCCATCCTGCTCCTGCCTTACACTGGCTCCCGGAGCTCATCCCAGGGACACAACTCCAATCCCTCCGACGTGCGGCCGCTTTCCTAAAAGCATAAATCCTTTATTCATGTTGAGAAGAGCTGCGATCCTTGGGCGAACCAATCCCCAAAGGATGGATTTGATCCCTGGAGGAGGATGTGGCCGTGCCGACACCGATGCTCCGGGACGTGCGGCGGCGCAGCAGCCGAGCTGCCACGGGGGGATCTTCTTCCCCCAGCCCTTGTTAGGGAACAAAAGCTTTGGGAGCGTGGGCGGCTGGGCCAGACGGAGAATAAACATGGATTAGTGGCACGTAGCCCCCGAGCCGGGATCGGGAGCTTCCCTTGCACTTGAAACCCAACTCCTCACGGCTCCTGCTCCAGCCGGGAGTGTTCCGTCCCCTCCCGGCCGTGCCTGGCTGGGCAAAATCAGCTTTTGCACGAGTTTTTACAGCTAAACCTCTGGCTTCTATTTTTTGTTCTGTGTTTCTGTGTGCTGTGGTGCGTCCCTGCCCCATCCTGCCAGCATCATAATCATGGAAAATGGTAGAATTCCAGAATGGTTTGGGTTGGAAGTGACCTTAAACTCATGTCATTCCATCCCTGCTGTGTCCAGGGACACCTCCCACTGTCCCAGGTTGCTCCAAGCCCCATCCAACCTGGCCTTGAAAAGACCTCCAAGATCATCCAGTCCAACCAGTAAATGATGCTCCTCAAGTTAAGGACCAAAAAATGCCCATTCAGCCCTAAACCATGACATGTTCCCACATTTGTCAGCACACCACTAGAATTTCCTCCTCTATAAAGCTGGAAAAATATCCAGCCTGGGTCATTCCATGCTCTGTAACGAGCAATTATTCCTTTCAAAAGTAAAATGAAATAAGACCCATTCCCATAATCACCTACTGGATTTTATCAGCCTGTTTGGGTTACGCTTTGGCCCCTTTGGCTAATTCCTAATTGATTCTTTAATCTTGACAAGTTTTTTATTGACTGATACAAGAGCTATTTAGCCCAGGAGCAGCAGGAAAACTGCCTGGAAACCCTGGGAGCCCCATGAGGTGGTGCAGGGATGACCTCATGCGAAGCCAACGCTTTATTTGATAATCTATCACTTATTTATTATTCTAAGTAACCACTTGCAGGTGCTGGGATTTTAGGGGAATTGTCCCAGCACCAGGAACACACAGGGAAAAGCTCAGCCTTGTGCAATCTTATCCCGAGTTGCTACTGGGGAGGAAGTTGGATCCTGGTCTGTGCCAGGGAAATGGGGGAAAACACGGTGTTGTGGTGATGTGACTGGCATGGAAAAGAGCCACTGACTGGAAAAATGGGGGCAAGGGTTTGTCCTGACCACCAGCTTGTTGGGGAATCATAAATCCTGGAATGGTTTGGGTGGGAAGGCACATTAAAGCTCATCCAGTTCCACCCCCTGCCATGGGCAGGGACACCTCCCACTATCCCAGGTTGCTCCAACCTGGCCTTGGACACTTCCAGGGATGGGGCAGCCACAGCTTCTCTGGGAAACCTGTGCCAGGTCTCTCCACCCTCACAGGGAAGGGTTTCTTCCCAATATCCCATCTATCCCTAGTAAGGAGGCAGAGCAGGATGGAACACCCTGATGCCATTGGGTGGGACACACGTGGTGTCCAGGATCACACTGGGACACAACTCACACAGGATGATTCCACAACTCAGCTTCTCCCTCCCAACCTCCCCAAGTCCAAAACCTGAGCAAACTGAGGATTCTGGGGACAGACAAGGTACCAGGACATGGATGTCCCTGCAGACCGGGCTGGCATGGTCCACATCTCCAGAATCCCAGAATCATTTAGGTTGGAAAAGCCCTCCAATTCCAAGCTGTGTCTGATCCCCACCGAGTGCCACATCCAGTCCTTCCTTGGACACCTCCAGGGATGGGGACTCCAAACCTCCCTGGGCAGCCCCTTCCAAGGCCTGACCACCCTTTCCAGGAAGAAATTCCTCCTGATGTCCAACCTGAACCTTCCCTGGGATCCCTTACCAGAGCAGCACGGATAGCACCTGGATTCCAGAAGGTTCAGACTGGCACATCCAAAGGAAAACCCTGCATAAATAAAAAAGGTGGATCGGGGGGATATTTCTGGATGTCTCCATATGGTTTTTTCCTCCTCAGGGAGGTGCCTCCAGCTCAGCACCAGGAAGCCTGAAGCCACCCTGTGCCACAGAGCTGACCTGGCATGGAATGTGGGATTCACTGCCTTCCCAGCATTTGGAGCAGCTGCTCCCACCAGGATCTCCCTGTGCTGCTCCCAAGGCTGGATGCTGAGAGGAGGTGACAGAATCAGCCTCTGAAGGGACAGTCCAGCAACAGGCTTTTAAGATCATTAGTCCTGCATAAGTCTCCAAAACTTTGGAGCCAGGAATCCCCTCAGGATTCAGGTCACTGAAATGTTTTCCTGCCAAGAAAGGGATTGAGGATGAGGAGGTAAGTTCCAGGCTCATCACTGGAGTGGAGAAGGTGCCTTCCCAAATTATCTGCCTCCTCATTGTCTGTCCAGCTCTCCAACCAAGCCAAGCAAAGCAGGAAAATGGGATTTTGAGTGGCAAGACCCCGTTGTGGCTTCAATTTTAACCCCAACTGGGGGGTGGAATCAAAAAAGCGGGGAGTTGGGAGAATAATTTTTTCATTAAAATCAATCCATAATGAAAATAGACTTTGAATGGGAAAAGCTGAGTGCAAATGGAAGCTTTTAAAGATTCTTTTGACTGACAATAACCTGAAGACCCTCCAGGAACTCCAGCCCAGAATAATCAGATTAAATGGAAACTAATATACAATTCTGAAATTCATCCCATGCTGGTCTAAACTTGTAGCAGCTGGATAATTTTGCCTACAGGTTTGTGCCTCATGCCCAGCAGTTCACACTGAATTGTTTGGCCAAACTTAATCTACTGGGAAGGAAAAAAAAAAGCCTTTTCCTTTAATATGTGTTAAAGTAAAGCCAGCTTCTCCAAGCAGCTGGGAGCAGGGAATGTCTCTGGCTACAGGTATTTCCTATGGGAACCCCCAGACTGGAGTTTGGCTACTTTAAAATAAATAACTCCAATTTATAAATGAGAGGAATGTTTGAAAATGAGACCTGGGTGGGTCCAGTGAGGCCCTGGCACAGGGTGCCCAGAGAAGCTGTGGCTGCCCCATCCCTGGAAGTGTCCAAGGCCAGGTTGGAGCAGCCTGGGATAGGGGAAGGTGTCCCTGCCCATGGCAGGGGGTGGAACTGGATGAGCTTTAATGTCCCTTCCATCCCAAACTATTCCAGGACTCTGTGATTCTAAATCAAAAGGAAGGAATGACTTTTTCCCCCAAATTTTAGGGTTTTTACACCAACCCCAGAGGATTTTGTAAAGGAATGCTGTGAGTTGGAGGGGGTTTTGCCAGGGCCAGATGCTCTATGACCAACATGATGATGATGGAGTTGGAAACCTCTCTGTGTTCCTGCAGCAGAAATCCCAGTGGGAAAACTGAACTTCCCCATAGAAATCCATCATTAAAGATTTCCCAGCTGAATTCTAAATTCCTGTGGGAGAATAAAACCATGGCACAGTAACACCCAGGAGCAGAAGGCCCCTCTCCTGGAGGGCCTGGGGGTGGGAAGATGACCAGAAACACCTTCAAATTCCTTCAACCTGGCATCCAATGGAGTTTGAACCAAAACTCCATCAGGGTTTGGGAAGGATAAGGTCACCAAAGAATCCAGACTCTCTGGGAACATCTGAATGGCCCAATCCAGCCTCCCACACCATCATCCCTTCCAGCTCCCTCCAAAACCCACACTGCTGGGTCTTCCCAAATTACGCAAACAGGGATCATTTACCCAATCCCTAAATACAAGAGATGAGCTAAAACCCATCTGTCCACGCTCACTTTCTGTTCCCCAGCAGCAACAACAGGAATAGACCTTTTTATGTGGGATTAAAAAAAAAAAAAGGCTGGGGAGGGTCCTTTTTGGAGGGAGGGAAGAGCAGCTTGAATGAGCTTGTCTGAGGCTGTGGATCCAACCCCACCACGTGTGGGAACACAGACCCAGCTGGGCTTGCAAGGGGGGCTTGTGCTTCCAAAGGGCTGTAAACTTGGGACAAAGGGGTGAAGTCAGTTATACCAAGTATATATACTTGGAATACCCCAAGGGGGAAAAGAAAATAGAAAAAAAACAGTTTGGGTTTGATCCAAGAAGGTCCTGAGATGTTGTGGGCTGTGGTGGAGCCTGAGCTGCCCAGGGTGTCCTGTCCCAGCTCTGGGACCTCCTAGAGAAACAGGAGAGAGGGGGATTAAATCAGGCTCTGGATCAAGGGATGAGCCAGGAAAACACAGCCAAGAGTTGTCCCAGGGGATTCAGCCCATGGTGGTTTGGGCTGATGGACCCAATTCCTGGAGGAGACATTGTTGGGATGCTAATCCTGGACAGGTACTTGTGTCCTCATCCCCTCTTCAAAGCCGCCAGGGCTGGGAAGCTTGGCAGGAGCAGCCTCCAGTCAGTTATCCTTCCCATGGATTTACAGCACGCTGACTTGGGAATGCCACAGGGATAAAAAACCTCTCCAAGAAACCCTCTAACAGATAACACAATGTGGTTCCCATTTCCTTTCCCCCTCCCTCCAAAGAATTGTTGCTTTTTCAAAATGTTGTCCCAGGGAAACGTTTCTAATTTAATCCCCTGCCTGCACCTTCCTCGCTGCCTTTGAATGGGTATTATCTTCCAGGAGCAGAGCAGGGATTTTTGATTTCTCCCCCCAAAAAAGGGAAAAAAAATCTTAACAAGCAGCAAACAGGAATGGGAATGCTGGTCTGGGATCCATTATCCCTGACCCAGAGGTTGGAAAGCAAAAGAAATTCATTAAATTGAGGAGGGAGGAGGGCAACAGTGTTTGCTGTGAGTGTCCAGCCCATGGGAGATGCCCAGGGGTGTCTGTCACCCACCACCCACCCAGGGGGGCACTGAGGCTCCCATGGAGCACCCATGGAAAGGCTGGGGCTGCCCAGTTTGTTCCCATTAGAGCCAAAGGATGACTGGCGTGGGGCACGGCCAGCACAGCTTGGGGCAGAAATCACTTAAAATCCCAGAAATCCCCCAGATTTGCCTGGAGGATCCCAAGGCAGAGACCCTTGGGAGGGGTGTCACCATGGAGGTGGGATCCTGTGACCAAGAGCAGGGTTGTCCCCAAGGGGACAGGGATGGAGGGCACTGGTGGCAGGGGACAGCTGGGCACGGGCTCTGCAGCGTGGCCACACTTCCATTGGGAAAAGTGCCTTTGCATGGGAAGCTCCAGAATCCCATCACACCAGAGAGCACATGGATGGATTGTGCTGCTCTTGGCCAACTCACCTGCCAAAAAATCCTGGGAAGGGACAACTGTCCTCTCACAGCCCTGGGTCACCAGGATGGGGATCAGACACTGGGACACGACACCAGATTCTCCCTCAAACACCAAGAAATTCCACAACACCCAGGACTCACCTTAGTTCTGTCCCATTCCCATGGGAGCTCACACATCCCAGTGAGCCACACTAGGATGGCAGCAGGGGCTGCCCCAGGGCTGGGCTGCTCTCCCAGGGCTCCCTCTTTTATCCCTTTTTATCACTTTTAGGGAAAATACAAACCCAGTGAAGCTCCTGCTGGTTGTCCAAGAGCTCTTTGCTTTAATCCCTTTCCAGGAACATGCTCTGGGTGGTGCCCGTTCCATACATGTGGCCAAAAAGGTGGGAAGAACATGGAAAATGGCATTTCTGTGCCCACACCCACAGCCCACAGTGCCCTCTGCCAGTGCCACAGCCACCTCCTCGTTTGTTTTTCCCAGTTTAGACCAGTTTGTCTTTCAAAACCACATGGTTTTGGCAGCAAGGGGATGGGCTCAGCTGCACAAACCCTGGGGATGGGGGTGGAGATGTGGCCACCACCTCTGTTCCCTTGGTGACCACTGGTCCTCACCAAGTTGGTGGCCACAGGGAGGGCCTTTGCCACTGGTTCCTTCAGGCTGGTGGCCCCAGGGAGGGTGGCTCTCCCCAAATCCCAATCTGCTTCAAGCCCAGCACACAACACCCTTCCCCTTNTGGGGTGGGGCACGGCCAGCACATCTTGGGGCAGAAATCACTTAAAATCCCAGAAATCCCCCAGATTTGCCTGGAGGATCCCAAGGCAGAGACCCCTGGCAGAGGGAGGGGTGTCACTATGGAGGTGGGATCCTGTGACCAGGAGCAGGGTTGTCCCCAAGGGGACAGGGGTGGAGGGCACTGGTGGCAGGGGACAGCTGGGCACGGGCTCTGCAGCGTGGCCACACTTCCATTGGGAAAAGTGCCTTTGCATGGGAAGCTCCAGAATCCCATCACACCAGAGAGCACATGGATGGATTGTGCTGCTCTTGGCCAACTCACCTGCCAAAAAATCCTGGGAAGGGACAACTGTCCTCTCACAGCCCTGGGTCACCAGGATGGGGATCAGACACTGGGACACGACACCAGATTCTCCCTCAAACACCAAGAAATTCCACAACACCCAGGACTCACCTTAGTTCTGTCCCATTCCCATGGGAGCTCACACATCCCAGTGAGCCACACCAGGATGGCAGCAGGGGCTGCCCCAGGGCTGGGCTGCTCTCCCAGGGCTCCCTCTTATATCCCTTTTTATCACTTTTAGGGAAAATACAAACCCAGTGAAGCTCCTGCTGGTTGTCCAAGAGCTCTTTGCTTTAATCCCTTTCCAGGAACATGCTCTGGGTGGTGCCCGTTCCATACATGTGGCCAAAAAGGTGGGAAGAACATGGAAAATGGCATTTCTGTGCCCATACCCACAGCCCACAGTGCCCTCTGCCAGTGCCACAGCCACCTCCTCGTTTGTTTTTCCCAGTTTAGACCAGTTTGTCTTTCAAAACCACATGGTTTTGGCAGCAAGGGGATGGGCTCAGCTGCACAAACCCTGGGGATGGGGGTGGAGATGTGGCCACCACCTCTGTTCCCTTGGTGACCACTGGTCCTCACCAAGTTGGTGGCCACAGGGAGGGCCTTTGCCACTGGTTCCTTCAGGCTGGTGGCCCCAGGGAGGGTGGCTCTCCCCAAATCCCAATCTGCTTCAAGCCCAGCACACAACACCCTTCCCCTTCCATGTGGCTTGGGCTGGATTCGCCCTGGAAGGCTGAAATCCTTTCTGCAGCTTTCTGCCCACTGCAAGTCCTTCCTGGAGGGCACAAGATGAATGTCACTGCATGAACTCAGGAGGGGAAAACCTGGAAAGCCCCTTTCTGGGTTTCTCCTGCCCTCTCCCACTTGGGTGCGTGGGTACCCTGTGGATTGTGCCCATGGAATGCTTGGCTTCTCCTGGAGCAAACACAACCTCCCCCAGGTCCCCAGACAGGCAGATTTCAGCCCTGGGAATGTTAACAAAACCTCTCAGTTATAAAAGCCCAGGTTTAAACCAACAGGTAACACAGGAGCTGTTTGGAGCTGGAGGGGCTGGCACAGACCTGGCAACTCCTGCCGCTCTGGCAGGGAAGGGACATGGGTAGGAGCAGGGTTATAAGGAGCAGGGTTATGCCAAACTGCCCATCCAGGGCTGCTTCACATGTTCCTGCTCTCACTCCCATCACAGAGTTGGGGTCACACGTGGTGGGACAATTTGGGGTGACTTTAAACACAGAGTGAGATGAGGGGAGACTCCACAAAACAGAAACTCAGGGTGAGGTGCCAGGGGTTTTTTTCCAGCCCAGGGGCACTTCCCAGCCTGGCTTTCCATGCTGGGCTAGGGATGAACTGTGGGACAGCTGGACCAGACCTGGTGGGCAGGACAGGCAGCTCAGGCTGGTCATGAACCTGCAGTGAGAAGGTGGTGACCAGGCCCTTCCCAGGTGACAGCAAGGGCAGCTGTGATGGGAATAAAGAAATGTGGATGGCTTAGTGCTGGTGGGGATGGGATGAGATGGGACGGGATGGGTGAGCATTGCCCTGTGCTGGGCCAGCAGCACCTCCACAGCAGCAGAGCAGGACTTGGCAGCTTTGCATGATGCTCAACCCCAGGAAAGGGACACTTGCCAAGGCAGGAGACCACCCCAAATTCTGCCCTTGCACCTCTAAGGCATCACACAACACAATGGGTTGGGGAAAGCACAACCACCACCTACCCAAAACCACTCGTGGTATTTGTTCACCTCGTTCCCAAATTCTACAGCTGACAATTCCCAAGAGCCTTGTGAAAGAAATCACTCCTTGAGACAATAAAAACCAGTTCAAACCAGCAGGTGGGCAGGTTGGCTGGGAATCCTCCATTAAATGTCTGAACAAAGATACAAAATACAGAGAGAAGCTCCCATGTTTGAAGGGAGCTGTCCCCTCTCCCGCTGCCCCAGCTGGTCCCTCGTGACCCTGCTGTCCTTCTCCATCAGTCCTGCCCAGGGTATGGCCAATTCCTGTCTTCAAAGAACTTCCTGAGGCCCTGGAGGTTGACAGGAGGGAAGTAGGGGCCGATCCTCTTGCGAATCCACCACCTGCCCTCGCTGGCGTGTTTCCCCCCAGGCTGGGTGAACTTGTACTTGAAGTGCTCCCCACGGATCCACCTGCAGGGAACAAAGCACAGGAGCTCAGGGGATGGCATTGCTGTGGGAGGAGGCAGAAAGCTCTTGGATCCCATTTATGCTCCCCTGGGACTGGAGTTTTGGAGCCTTTCCATAGCTGGATGGAGCAGTCAGCTCCAGGATGCTCAGCTTGGCTGGCTCCACATCCCGGTGCTCAATCCCTCCCTCCCTCCCTGGAATTCCTGTAGCCAGGAGCAGTGACACAGCCATCCCCACTGGAGCAAGGCATTGGGGAGCTCCCAGGCTCCTCTTGGTGCCCTTTAGGAATGTTGGCACCGAACTGTGTGTTGGAAATGCTGCACGAGGCAGAGGAGCTTTAACACCCCCACCCCACGCACTCCCCACAACCAAGCTGGAAAGGATAATAAAAGCAGGGAAACTCCGATTTTTTTCTTTTCTGAGGCAACTCTGGAGTATTCCTGCCCAGGATATTTTTAGGCAGAGAGCTTGATTCCCACTCCATCTCCCCCAGCATCCCTGTGCCCCAGCCAGAGGCAGCTCCGTGGCTCGTTAGCGCGGCTCCGAGCGCATCTGTTTCCTGCTGCTCCAGGAGTTGACAGCAGAGGAGATTTGGAAGCAGTGCAGAAAGGAGCATTCATCAGTGTCGGGCAACACTCTGGGAGCTGCCCACGCTGCTGGGAACGGGGGGTTTGGTCCCCCTTGACGTAGGGCATGCTGACAAGGGCTGGGGGAACACCCCGAGGGCGTCGCCGCCGGCGCGGGGAGAGTCCATAAAATAACCCACAAAATAAAAATGTCAAAGTCGTGTCAGTGCTCATTTAGACCTGCTTTGCTCCACTACTAAAATACAAACCCTGCTACTGAGCAGGGCACTGCAGCTGTGGGATCCTGGGGCAGCTGGAAAGGTCCTTTCTCCTGCTAAAATAATTAGGGAGAGCTCCGGTGTGTTTGCGCTCGGCTTGGGAATGTCCAGGGGAGCAGGGGATGGATGAAGCTGCACCCAATTAAAGGTTTGCTGCCAGCACTTCCCAACAGCTCCATTTCAGTCTTGTTGGTATCCAGGTGAGCATGAGAGGAAGGATTCTCCTGGCAAACCACGGAAACATGGAGTGACCAGGGAGGTTTGGAGTCCCCATCCCTGGAGGTGTCCAAGGAAGGACTGGATGTGGCCCTCAGTGCTCTGGGCTGGGGGGACAAGGTGGGGATCAGGCACAGCTTGGACTCGAGGATCTTGGAGGGCTTTTCCAACCTCAGTGATTCTGGGATTCTGCGTTCATCACACCCATCATGTTTTCCAGACAACCTGTGGCTGTCCCAGCCCTGCAAGTGTCCGAGGCCAGGTTGGAGCAACCTGGAATAGTGGAAGGTTTCCCTGGCCATGGCAGGGGGTGGGATGAGATGATCTTTAAGGTCCCTTCCAACCCAAACCATTCTGGGATTCTATGATCCTATGATCTCCATGTTTCCCCCTCCCCTCAGGATGAGGGAACGTAAATGGAAAAAGGGGGTGATGCCACAGCCCTGGCTGGGGTTTGGGGTGCACAAACCTGCTTCTCATCCCCAAAAGACTGCCCTGCAGCTGTTGGCTGCATTACAGCCAGGGCCATTTCTACATTCCTTCTTCCCCCTCTTCTCTGAGGCTGGGAAAAGCCAAATGCCAGCTGAACTGTTACTCCCACAGGGTTTCCTTCACAGGAGCACGAAGTCTCCTGTTAATAATTAGAGTGTTACTGAGCAGCCACATCCCCAGGTCCAGGTACCCCACAGGTATCTCCATGATGGCCAGAGATTCCCAAGCTGTGCTGTTTGATTCCTTTCCTGAATTCCAAACACATACCCACCTCAAAGAACAGATCCATCTCCCAAAAAAACCTCCAGAGGCTGATTTCATGCCAGTCCCTGTCCTGCCTTAAGTCTCCCTCTGCTGTCACTGGGCTTTGGGGTTTTTCCTTCACTAAGTGACTGCAGAGCATCTCCCAAACTGGAATCACCTCCATATACTCCCAAAATATGTGTAAGGGGGTGCCCCATGCTGAAGGAGCCATCTGCAAATCCCATCTGGCAATATTCCCACTTCCTAGGGATGCAGAGCACAGCTGATTTATCTGAGCTCTGGGGCAGATGTCTCTGCTCAGCCACAAGCACCTTCTCCCCAACCTCAAGGACTGTCCTACAACCCCTCTGGAATGAAAATGTCCTCATCCAAATACAACAGCAGGATCCACACCCTGAGCTATCCATCCTCTCCATCCTTCCCAGGGTTAGGGACTGTGGGAGAAAGGCAGGAAACCTGGAACCCACGGGAATATTTCCTTGCCAGGCTCCTGATGTAAAAGCTGCAGAGTTTAATACTCACTGGAGCCCCTCATTTCAGGGCTCAGAGAGTTTACAAGCTCTCTCAGTATTTATAACCTGCCTGGGTGCCTCAATCCTGAAATTACAGGATCTCCCAACTCCTCCAGTGCTGCCTCACTGGTCCTGCTCCCTCCTCCCAAGGCTCAAGGAGCAAACACAGAAAACAGGGAAAGCATGAACACCCCAGAGTCCCTCATTCCAAGGCTCACAGAATTTACAAGCACCACTTGGAGCCTGGGACAGGTTGTAACTGAGGTGAGACACATGACAGGTCACCTGAGCAGCAAGTGCTTGTGTTTTGTGCAGTTTTGGGGCTCCCACAAAGACCTTCCAGTGGATGGAGGGGATCCACAAGCCTTGGAGCACCCCTAATGCAGGAGACTGAACATGAAGGGATGTTGCTTCCTGTTCTGGAGAAGGAACCTTCTTCAAGAAGGTCATGAAGGAGCTGTGAGATCTCACCTGCATGGCAAGGAGTCTGATGCTCCAGGTGGTCACTTGTACTTGGAGAAGGTGGAGCAAGACTTATGTGTCAGAGGAGACAGAAAGGTCAGGAAGGATGATCCCAGCCACAAGAAGTTTCCCAGGATTTGCTGAAGGAATGCAAGCTGGCAGATCCTCCTGGCTTCCCTGGGGAAGCACCAGGCACCAGCTACTGCTTAAAAATGGTTTTAAACTAAAAAGGGTTGATTTAGGATAGAATTAAGGAAGAAGTTTTTTACAGTGAAGGTGGGGCACAGGTTGCCCAGAGAAGTTGTGGTTGCCCCATCCCTGGAATTGTCCAAGGCCGGCTTGGATGAGGCTTGGAGCAACCTGGGATAGTGAAAGGTGCCCATGGCAGAGAGTGGAAGGAGATGAGCTTTAAAGGATCCTTCCAGGAGTGGAAAACCCTCTCTGCTCTGACAACAACAGGGACACGGGACAGCAACTTCTGAGCCCAACCGTGGTACCAGGAGCTGATGGGAGAGGGACCATGTGCCACCACCCATCTGGGCAAGCACCCACTCTCTCTCCCCACCCAGACAAGGCTCGGGGGGGTGTCAGAAAGGCTAAAAATACTAAGCCTTATTTTTCAGCCCAACGTTTCCCCCCGGATTGCCGGCGGCAGCTGCACCGCGGCACCTCCGAGAGCCGCTCGTATATCAGCCCGTCCTGACATCTCCCAACTGGACGTGCTAAAAATTAGCAGCAATATTGGAGTTGGTGGGACGGAGGGTAAATCTCCCAGACAGCTGTAATTAGTTCCAGAGGGTGCAGCTGTCTCCCTGCAACAGCTGAGGGGTTGGAGGGAAAACACCGGAGCCGGTGCTTTCTGCTGGAATTAATGGCCTGACGGGGCAAGGAGGGGTGGGAGGGAGGCAAGAAACCAAAACACGGGGAGTCTTTGGGGTTTGGGAGGTTTTTTGGGGTTGTTTTTCTTTTATCTCAGGGTTTCCCGCTCTGTTGTAAATCAGGGAGCAAGTGGTGGTGGTGGGAAGGACAAATTCCTCAGGGTAACAGAGTCTCCATCATCCTCTCCTGCTTTTTCTTGCCTTGTTAGTGGGAGGGAGCAGGAATTCAGCCTGGCCCGAGTTTGTGGAATAAGGGCAGTTTTAGGGGTTGGTTTTATACCCTGTTCACTCTGAGGCTCTGGCAAGGTCTGCCAGGAGCATCCCATGGGGGGTTTATCCTCAAAAGTCCCTTGGGAGGTGGCAAAGTGGGGTTTTCCCCCGTGGAATAGTTGGAAAGGGAGGCTCAGAGTGGATCCACCAAGGGGGGAGATGGAGCTCCAGGTGGAAGAGAGATCCCAAGGCCATCCCAAAACATCAGGTGTTGGGATGAGCTCTGCCCTCCCTGACACTGAAATACTGAAGTTGCTTTTACCAAGAGAAAATCTCTTAAACTTCTCCTTCAGGACCATGGAATCACTTCATCCTGATAATATCTGACATTACAATGTGGATGATAAATTAAATATTTTCTTTTAAATTATAGTACATGAGGAAGAAGAAATAAACTGCAACAAAACATCTCATCATGGTGAAACCTCAGGAGAAAGCAAAAAACCCAGGAATATAAAAATATTTATACTTTTTCACCTCACAGGATCCTGTCACCTCCCAGGGAAGTTTCTTTGCTGGCAAAGCCACTTTTCAGTGGGAAAACCACACAGAATATTGTAATTTGGGCAGAAGACTCCAGTGCTTGTCAAAACCTCAGGGAGAGGTTTTGAGGGTTCCATGGATTTACATCCCTCCCTCACACTGTCACCTCACAGGGACCCCATGGGAGACTCATCCAGGCAGGGAAATGCCTTGGGATGAGGGGAGGCATCTGGGATTCAGCAGAGATTCAGTCAAATCCAAACCCTGAGGGACTCACCCCCCCACAGAGCATCCCATGCCTGTCTCCTTCAAAGATATTTTGGGAGACACCTTGTACAACATGGATGTGATCTCCAGCAACATCCCAGTGATGCCCAGATTTTCCAGGAAATCCCATTCCCTGCCTGCTCTCAGCAGCTCCAGAATTACTTTTAACCCTTTTTGGGGGGTCCAAGCCTACTCCTACTCCTACAATGTGCAAATATGACCAAGTTCTTCCCACAGCTTGGGATGTCTCCACAGATTCCAAGGGAAAGCACCTCTAACAGGGCCCACAGTGACTTAGCCTAAAGTCCAGGTATTAAATCCAGGAAGTTTTGCACAAAATGGGACATAAATGGGCAATCAAACAAAAAAAGAATCCCAAATGCCACATTCTTCTCATGTTCCTGCAGCATCCAAAGGGAAGCACCACCTTTCCCACAAACACCACCCCTACAAATCCAGCTCTTCACACACATGGAGCTTTTTCAACAGTGTTGCTATAATTGGAATAAAAATCCTAAAGTGAACATGATTTAATATCAGAGACACCCAACACTTTGGGTCAAAACTAAAAACCTGGTTTTTTTTCCCCCCTCCTGTAGGCAAAGCCTGATTTTTTTGTTTACTTTTATTGTTGTTTCCATGAGGGTGTGTTAAATACTTCTTAATATTTCAGCCAAAAGCCTCCTGTTCAGATTTATGAGGGCTGGGCTTTTATGAACTATCCAAGAAGATTTTGTAAATCCACATTCCCCAAACATCCCCAGGATTCAAGTCCAGCTTCAGGCCCAGCCAGGCTGGGCCCAACAATACCCTCATTTTTAATCAGTCACCTGTTTCTCATTTGAAGTTTATCACACTTGAAAAAATACTATAATTTCTTGAGTTGTAAAGAAACCTACAAACTTTGGTCTCCGAAATTTCATTTCGAAGGCATTAACTCATTTTGAAAGTCCCTTGGCTATTTAAGGTGTAGAGTTTCCATTAACAGAACAAACTCCGTGGAGGATGGAGCGTAAGGTTCTTATGGAAAACAGTCCCTTTCCCTAATTATTTAGTCTAGCAGGGAATGAAAATAATTAAGTCTCAAAATTCCCTTTAGAGTGGAGGGAGGGGGGGGAATATGGTAGGAAAATTAGAGGTTTTTTCCACCCAAGCAGGGCCTTGGTGGGAATGGAGGTTGGCAACAGCTCTGGATCATGGGTGAGGGCACAGGGATGGCCTTTGGAATTGTTGGAGCTACAGTCACCCTGAACTGTCTTTTCCTTCCAGGTGTTATTGCTAAGGTTCAAATTTAAGGGTTTGGTTCACAACTGAAATGAAATTATGACAGAATATATTTTTTATATATTTTAAAAAGGTTTTTACATGTTTTATACATATTTAATATAATTTAATGTATTTTTATGTATTTTATGTATTTTAAATTTTGGGTTTATAACAAAAATGAGCTTGTTGTTGTCAGCACTGAGAATGCTGCTCTCAGGTGCAGATTGTTAAAGATACCTAAAAAACAGGTATCCTGCTAAGTGCTTCTTCATGGAATCCTTTAGGTTGGAAAAGACATCTGGTATCATCAAGTCCAACTATTCCCAGCACTGGAAAGCTGCCACTGACCCATGTCCCCAGGTGCCACATCT
>WEIV01006706.1:126404-194206 GCA_013390005.1 Calyptomena viridis
GATCGCCAATGGGAATTTGCGTGGAGCTGTGCTGTGGGTGCAGGAGGGTTGGGAGCCTCTCTGGCAGCTTCAATGTGCAACAAGGGGGTGTTTAATATTAAAAAAATAAATTATATCTTTTATTTTAATATATATATATTATACCACCACCAAAAGTACGAGCACCACCTGTGCCCTCAACCTGGATCAAAACCCAGATCATACAATCACAGAATCCCAGAATGGTTTGGGTGGAAAGGAACCTTAAAGCTCATCCAGTGCCACCCCCTGCCATGGGCAGGGACACCTTCCACTATCCCAGGCTGCTCCAAGTGCCTTGGACACTTCCAGGGATGGGGCAGCCACAGCTTCTCTGGGCAACCTGTGCCAGGGCCTCCCCACCCTCACAGGGAAGAATCTCTTCCCAATATTCCACCTATCCTTGCCCTCTGGCTGTATAGTTGTACCTGTCCAAGGTCAGGTTGGATGAGTTTTGGAGCTACCTGCTCTGGTGGAAGGTGTTCCATGGCAGGGGGTGGAATGAGATGAGCTTTAAGGTCCCTGCCAACCCAAACCATTCCATAATTCTATGATTTTTCCCATCTTGGGATTTATAACCCTTCTCAGAAGCAGTTTGGTAAAAGTGGCAAGTCCNGAAGTTGGGCCAGACCGGAACAGCTTTTCCATAAAGAAATTCTTCCCTAATATTCAATCTAATCTTATACTCAGATTGGCTGGTGCTGACCACGGATCTCCCATGGGAATGTGCCTGGAGCTGTGCTGTGGGTGCAGGAGGGTTGGGAGCCTCTCTGGCAGCTTCAATGTGCAACAAGGGGGTGTTTAATATTAAAAAAATAAATTATATCTTTTATTTTAATATATATATATTATACCACCACCAAAAGTACGAGCACCACCTGTGCCCTCAACCTGGATCAAAACCCAGATCATACAATCACAGAATCCCAGAATGGTTTGGGTGGAAAGGAACCTTAAAGCTCATCCAGTGCCACCCCCTGCCATGGGCAGGGACACCTTCCACTATCCCAGGCTGCTCCAACCTGGCCTTGGACACTTCCAGGGATCCAGGGGCAGCCACAGCTTCTCTGGGCAACCTGTGCCAGGGCCTCCCCACCCTCACAGGGAAGAATCTCTTCCCAATATTCCACCTATCCCTGCCCTCTGGCAGTGTGGTTGTACCTGTCCAAGGCCAGGTTGGATGAGTTTTGGAGCCACCTGCCCTGGTGGAAGGTGTTCCATGGCAGGGGGTGGAATGAGATGAGCTTTAAGGTCCCTGCCAACCCAAACCATTCCATAATTCTATGATTTTTCCCATCTTGGGATTCATAACCCTTCTCAGAAGAACCAGTTTGGTAAAAGTGGCAAGTCCTCAGTGCCTCAGGGAAGGAGTCTCTCCTCAGAATGTTTTGGGCTGCAGTGCCCTACAGCTGAAAAACACCAGCAGGATTCCAGGGAATTTCATTCCACACAGTGCTCTGGACCTTCAGCCCTGTTTGTAGTGCATCCTAAGAGTCTCAAATGGAAAATATTAGCAGGAGCATAATATTACTTGACTTGATCCAAAATGCCCCCAAAATGTTTTCTCAGCTAAAAATAACTTCACCAACAAAACAGGCCCTTTTGTGAAAAAATTCCTTTTGTGTAAAACCTTGGAGTTTTCATTTGTGCTTTTCCCTGGCTGATGTTTGCTTTGTCCCTTCCTTGAAAACAAAAACAATTCCAAGACAAGTGTCCACAAAAACAACCATTTCTGCAGGGCAGCTTTGTCTTTGAAACACCTCAGGAGGTCCATGGAAACGGTGGGTTTTGATCTGACCTCTCAAAGTAAAAAAATCTAAAGCTGATGGGCAGTAAACCACTTCAGAAGTCACTTCTGGCCAACAGAAGCAACACTGAGCCCTTCATGGACCAGCCTGGGAATGGGATTATCCAAAGTATCCCTGTGTCCCCAACATCAAGGTGTTGGCATCACCTTGGTGTCCTCAAACCCACCCTATTCAAAGACCATCTGGGTTCTACCAACCCAACCATGAATAAAAAACAGTTGTGTACATCCAGGATGGGACCAACGTGGAGCCTGGGTGCTTCCAGCTCCCTGGGATAACTCCAAACTTACCGTGGAGGTTCTCTGCCTGCAAAGGGGTTGGTTCCCATCAAAGACAAGGTCTCCTTTTCCTGGGCCAGCAGCTTCCCAGCCAAGTGGATTATCCATTCATTTTGCTCGTAGGTCTTGGGGAAGGAAGAAGAAATACAAACATCAGGCACTGCTGGGTTTTGGTCTTATTGGCATTAAAGACTCCTGTGTGGTCTCTGGGGAGAGATTTTGCCTCATTTGGGTGGCAAATAATGAATTTCCCAAGGTTTCAGCAAATGTCCCATGGGATCTAACACCTTGAGGTCCTGAGGGAGACTGTGGGGAGCAGGGAGAGCTTCACTGAGTTTGCCTCATCTCTTCCACAGTTGGAGTGTTCTGGCCAACTCTGCCTCCCAAATATTTGATTTCAATAATTTATTTTAGCAGCAAACTCCACAAGGAACAGTAATGGCACAGAAAGGACAATCCATGTATCATTTTAAACCATTTTCCCCTGTTGTGTTGTTCCTGATTCCTGTCTCCTCTCTATTTCCTTCCATGTGATCCATCCTCTTCACATTCCCTCCTCATGGAGCCACTGGCAGGGAGCAGCTCTGGGACTCTCAGTGATAGAGCTTGACTCTCCTTGAGAAAAGCAGGAAATTGGACTCAATGATCCCTATGGATCCCTTCCAACTTGAGATATTCCCTGATCCTACGATTTCCCTGCCTCCAGGAATCCATGCATTCCTGCTCTTTGCAGGGATTCTTGCTGAGGCTCCACAAAGCCTTTCCCCTTCTGGGTGAATTTCTGCACCTTGTACTTCACCAAGATTTCTTTTTTCCTACTTTTCCAATGTGTTTCTAACTGGAATTTGGACTCCAAGCAGTAGGGGACACTGTGGGAAAGCAAAACCCAGGAATTGTACCTGCAGGGCTCTGACTAACACACAACATCGAGGCAAAGCTACTCTGCAAATCTCTTCCAACGGCAAAGTTTGTTATTCCTGTTGTCATGGGAAACGGGAGAGAAACGAGATGGAAAACTCCGAGTGCTGGTGGAAAGGCCCATCCAGGGCAGCTCTGCCTCGCAGGGTTCTGACCCGAGCTCATCACAATTTAGAGGGAAACCACAGTTATTTAGGCCAACAACATTTAGGAAATGATTATTCTCCCCATTCCCTGTTTCCGGCCTGTCTCACCGCCCGGCTCCTTCCGCCGGCACCGATGGCTGATGGAGCCAGGGATGCTTCCCACCATGAGAGCTGAGCTCTGCCACCCCCGTGCTCAATCTCCAGCACATCCCTGTGTCCCTCAGCACCCTGTGCCACCCCATCCCAAGGCTCTCACGGAGTGACAGAAGACTGAGGCCACCGTGGACCGATGCAGCCATGTGGGAGTGGAGCCATGGGGAGCACTGGAGCCAGGAGCTTGGAATCATGTGGGATGTGAAACACACGAGCCTTGCAAACCTCACAAAAAGCTGCAGGGAACATTGGCACCATCCCTGCCAAAGGCCTGGCTGTGTCACCACAGGATGAGTCACTCCAAGTCTCCGTGTCCCTCAGTGCTGGAGGTGCTTGGCCCAGGCTGGGATTTGGGAGGGTGGCTGCCACCCTGGCACCTGCAGCCTGGGGAATCCGTGCTTGTGGACCTTCCTAGAGGTGTGACAGCAACTGCAGACACCAAATATCCTCAATCAGACCTTCAGCACCCCGTTCCTCCCTGCACATCCCGTTTTAAAGTGCTCTGTATAATTTTAAGCATTATTTCTACAAGAGGTTGGGGGATTTGAGGGGTCCTGTGTGCAAGCTGGGAAGAAACAGAATAGAAAGAGAAATCAGCAGTTTCCCTGAGCTACAGCTTGATGGAGGCCCCCAAAGCTCCCAAGCCTGGTCCAGAATCTTGAGGCTCCGTGAGGTTGGAATCAGCTCCCGACTCACAGGGGCTCCAAATTGTTAATTAGCAGCTCCACGCACACCAGAGTTGGACTTCTGGTTTGTAAAGTGTTTTTCTTGTAAAATTTACAACATGTCTGGCCCCAGCAAAGTCTGCAGTGAGAAATTTCCAGCTGGTGCAGCCCCCACCCCCCTGGGCAGGGCTTGGATCTGCCGGACGCCGGGATCGGGAGCCGGGCTGTGCTAACGACCCCGCTGGAGAAATCATTACTCTGGAAAGTGAGACGGTGGCAAAGGCAGGGAAAAAAGAGTCCAGCACATCTGGGCTGCAGCCAGGGAAGCATCACACCACAGGGTGGGAAGTTGATGGGTCCTTTGTGTGTGGATCCAGGTAGAGCCAGACCTGGACAGGGTCAGGATGGAGGGGTTGGGATGATGGTGCAAAACACAGTCTGAACCACCCAGTGGGTGAAGAATAATAAAACCTAAGCCAGGATAGATGCCCACGTTGCTGAAAAGTGGGCAGGCACATTTTGGGGTCATCTTTAGGGTTTGGATCAATGAGCACAGTGACAGGTCCCTGGGCTGTTCCATCTCCATCACACACGGACACGGACCAGATTCCCACACCTGCTCCTGTCCTCCAGGCTCCAGCTCCTGCCATGCCATGCAGGGCCTGTCCTGGGATTACTGGGGAACCAGTGCCCACAGAGCCTGGGGAACTGGGGAACCAGTTACCCCCACAGGATGGACATGCCTCGCTCCTTTATCTTTTGAGTTTTCTTTCTGTTTTAGCATAGAAAGCAACAAAGGGACCTAAAAATGCCAAAATCCCACCAAGCCAAGGAACTGAGACAGGCAGTGCAGAGCTGAGGGTTCCCAAAGTCACACAAACCTCTCCACAAAGCCAGAGCTTTCTGTGTTCATGGACATTCTGTGCAGACCCACAGAAATGTGAGGGGCAGCTCTCCAGCCACGTCATCCCTAACTGTCCTCACAGCTCTTACCAGCCCTCAGACCTTCAAAAAAACAGGTTTTAGGGATAACAGAGTAGACTAACAAGGCTTTAAGTGCTAAGACCCCATGAGCTTTTATTTCCTGATGGGTTTCACCCTCATGCCATGCTCATGTAGACACCTCTCCTTGGCTTTCCATGCCAGTCTTGCTCCAAATGCTCCTCTGGGACAGAGATTTCTTCCTTTTCTGATTCACATGTGGCCCAGCACGAGGTCACCAGGTACCCCCAGATCCTGAGCAACACTGCCCTGAGGTTTCTCTCACAGAATTAACAAGGCTGGAAAAGACCTTTGAGATCAAGTCCCACCTGCCCTCTCCACTCAGACACTTTTCCAGCACAGAAACACAGTGTTTCCCCTTGAACACATGAACTTGTGTACAGGAGTATTTAATAACTTCACAGAACTTCAAACCAAATCACTGCTAAGTCAGGGAACAGTGAGGAGCCAGAGTGAAGCCATGGGAGCGACCAAAATGCAGACAACAGAGGAAAGGGCATGTCCTCATCCAAAAACCCACACATCAAACCCAGCCGGCACTACAGGGAACATGTTCCCAACTGAAATAGTAATAATATAATAATAATAATAATAGGAGCCCTTTTCCTCTGGCCTTAATTGGGCATTTAATGAAAAAGGACTGAGTGGTTTCACACTGGAGTCAGTGGCTCACAGAGGGACAGGGAAGGTTCACATTTCCTGTGCTGTGGAGAAAGGGGAGGTTTTTGTGTCCCAGCTGACCCACCATGGGATGTGACCTGGGAATTCCACCTGGATGTTTGCACCCAATATTCACACTGCTCTTCCCACTTCTTTAGCCAAGCACCTTCAACTGTCACTGTTTAGGGAACTTGGGTCATCAGGAGAAATCATCCATGTCCCACAGAACACAGGGCACAACTATGGCAACCTTGGGATACTAGAACATTCCAGCTCCCTGTCATTTATTACCATCCCAATGCCCAAATGACTTAACCATGGAAGGCCTAAGGTCAGGTTGCATCACTTCTCATGATCTCCAGTAACCACAGAGAATCCCAGAATGGTTTGGGATGGAAGGACCTTAAAGCCCACCCAGTCCCACCCCCTGCCATGGGCAGGGACACCTTCCACTATCCCAGGTTGCTCCAAGCGGACCCTGGACACTTGCAGGGATGGGGCAGCCACAGCTTCTCTGGGCAACCTGTGCCAGGACCTCACAGGGAAGAATTTCCACCTAATTTCATCCCTTTCTTTGTATTAATTTCCCTAAGAGACAAGGTGGGTCTACACAGGTCTGGCCTAACGTGCAGTATCTCAGAGGGGGCAATTACTCACTAAAGCCACCGCTTGCTATTAGAAAATCCTTGGGAAAGCAGCTGCTCCCTAAAGGAGGCAGGAATAAAAGGCTGCATGAGAGAGCAGAGCAAGACTTTGGGAACCAGCTCTTAGATCCCACCTATCCAGGGAAAGGGAGCACCTGGCACAGCTCCCGTATCACCTCTGTGTCAGGAAAGAAAAGTCACTTTGTCCCAGAACAGAGTCTAGACAGGGAGGTACAATGGCCACTGCAGACAATAATCATTCCCTGCATGGACAAGGTCTGACCCTGTATTTATACAGCCCATGGCACGATAGGGGATCAGGCTGGTTTGGGATTCTGGGCACTTCATGGTGCTGCTGGAGGTGAGTCCTCCCCTGAGGCAGCTGAGAGCTTTGGAGTCACTGGTATTCACAGGGACACAACTAAACATGGCTAAAAAGAAGAAAATCCAATCCTTCCCTGCTGAACATGGACCAAAATGCTGCAATGGAAAATGGAAGTGAACCGAGGCCTGTGTTTGTAGAAGGGGGAAGAAAGGAAATGTAAAAGGCTGAGCTTGGTACAGCGAGCACGAGCTGAGGTTTTATTGCACTGCAAACACCTCCTCCTCCACTCTGCTGCCCCACAGCTTTTTCCTGAAGCACCTTCTGGCTGGAAGACTGAGATAACAGAGGCTTGAATAAAACATTTCACAAAAATATCAATCTGCCTCCCCTATAAATGGGGTGACTTTGCTTTGGCTCCCCAGCTCGTGTGTGATAACGTGAAGTCTCCACCACAACTCCCTGTTACCACCCAGGGCAGAACCTCAAAGCACCAATCCTGCTGCTGGAAGTTCTCTCTCCTCTCAGGAATGCAGCTGAAGATTATTTATAAATAACATTATGTCTGGAAAACACACCTTGCTCTCAGAGCATCCCAAATGCTGCTTCATGGTGGCTTTTACACACAGAGATTTTGGAGCAGCTTCAGGGGACAATCCAACAAGTCCCTGGGTTTTAAACCCAAGATGAAGACAGCAACACCTCTGTTATTTTTAAGTAGTTATTATTTGGGAAGCACCAAGAGGGTCCCTCCACATTGGCCACATGTAGTAGAATAAACACCCTTCATGTCATAGTAAGGAGGGGAAAAGCCTTTCCTTTGATTTTTCCTTACTCAGGGCACTCAAGGCTTTTCCACTGGTGGAGAACAAACCCTTGGGATGATGAACAACTGGCTTTTGTAAAGTCTTGAGACATCCCACTCCTAGCAAAACTGACCAACTCGAAGCCCCAAAACTGTGAGCAGTATTTTGTTTTCTGGTTTATTATTTATCAACGATGCTGATCCACCCACAGCCTGCCAGAAACTGTATTTTTGTGGCAGCAGCACAGCCCAGCTCAGTGCTGGGTTGTGATGATTGGGCTGCTCCTGAAATGCCACCATAAAGGAGAAGTCAAATAATCCCAGGAGGGTTGGCATCAGTAGCTGGAGAGAGAAAGTTTCTGCAGTTTGCCTCCAGCTCTTGTAAAAACAGGATGTCTTTGCACTAATACAGGGAAGTGTCAAGTGGGGAAAGTTATTCCTAATGCTTAACCTCAGTTTTGTAAGATTAAATCAGACTCTGCCATTCCATCCATTATTTCCTCCCTTCTCAGAGGGTGGTGATGTCCTGGCACAGGGTGCCCAGAGAAGCTGTGGCTGCCTCATCCCTGGAAGTGTCCAAGGCCAGGTTGGAGCAACGTGGGATAGTGGAAGGTGTCCCTGCCTGTGGTGGGGTGGCACTGGATGAACTTTAAGGTCCCTTCCCATCCAAACCATTCTGGGATTCTATGATTCTCCACAGGGTTCACAACCTGGTGGCATCTGTAAACGTGACATTCCTTTCAATTAAAATCTCAGTATCTCAGAATGGTTTGGGTTGGAAAGGGACCTTAAAGACCATCCAGTTCCAAGCCCTGCCACGGGTTCCTCTTAAAAATATGCACTGAATTGGCTCAGTCCTTGCTTTAAATTGCTTTGATAGAGGTCCTGAGTGATCAACCTGAGCAACAAACAGCTGAACATCAGCTCCTGAGTGATGGACATGTTATTTTTGCTGAGACCACCCCACCACCCCGTGCCCCCTTTACCCCCCAAGATCTCAGAGTGATGGAGCCAAGGCAGCACTTAGAAGCTTCTAAAGGGTCACACAGCTTTCCACACGTTCCTAGGGGGTTTTCCCCTTCTGCAGAGGAGAAGAAGCAACTCAGACATGTTTCTGGCCTGGTTTTGTCCCTGCCAGAAGCGAATGAAGGGCGTCAGTTCAGAGCTGCAGCACCCTCGGGATGTGGAGACACACGGAACAAAGAGGGGATTTAGGAAACAAGTGAAAAGGCACATTATATTTAGATAATAAAATTAACATCAGGAAAATTGTTTCCTGGAAAATAATGCCATGTTACAGTACATGTAATTATGGCACTGCTGGCACGGTAATTAAGAGGCAGCAACTAATAAATTGTGATTCAGAGGTGAAGCAGCACCACAGCTCCTCATGGGCCACACTGGGGCTGTGCTGGTGGTCACCTCCTCCTTGTGCCAAGGGCCTGGCTCCCCCTCCTTGTGCCAAGGGCCTGGCTCTGTGCTCCAGAGCTTCAAAGTGAATCCCAGAGCCACAGCCAAGGTGGAAAGTTTCGCAGGAAACCCCGAGCGCAGGAAGGCGTCGTATGTCAAGTGGTGATGAGGTGCAAAGAGGAACCTGTCAGGAGCAGCACAAAGGGATGGTAAATATCCTTCCCCCAAGTCCTTGGCTTTTCCACAGCCTGTCAGAGCTGGATATGTCAGCTCCTTACCTGGCCACTGCCAACGAACTGCAAAACCAGCCCTGCGGCCGCCGGCTCCGAGGGACGGGGCAGACGGTGAGTGGTGGTGGAGAAACAATCCAGAACTTGTGAAAACAAATTAAATCTAATCCAGAGCCTCAAGTAACTCAGTTTTATGGACTCTGTAAACTACCACACGGGTTTTGCAAAACTTGTCTGGCTTCACAAACTTCTCGTGGGCTTTTGACTTCTGGTTTCTCATCCTTTCCGCAGCTCTGCGGGACTCAAGTCAAAACAACACCTGAATGACAGGGACTTTTCTGGACGCAGCAGGAAAACCAGGCCAGCTGGCAGCAAATATACAGCTCCCAGTGTTGAAACCAACACTCAGCCATTCCAGATGGGATTTGCTTCCATGCTTAAGCAGGTATTTACATGCCTGAACACCCAGAGCTGAAAGCGCTCCCCGCCGTGCCCAGGCGCCTCACCTTCCCACTGTTTTCCACAAGTTATCCCTGCTTTCCAAAAGGGTTTTTTCCTCCTTTCTGCACCTTTTGTTAATACTTCTAAGCAGGATCTGAAACGGCTTCACAGGGACCTGTGTGCACTGAGGGGCCACAGGCAAGTTCCCAGAGGTGGGAGGGGTGTGGGATGCACACGCTGGGATGGCTGGGGAGGGGCAACAGACCCATTTCCAGATGGTGTTGCCATAGAGGGAGGTGATGGATGGGCTCCAGGGGCTCACAGACCCACGTGATGGGAGGGATACCCCCTCCTCCTGCCTGTGCAAGCAGATCCACAACACTAATTGCTGCTAATTTGCTGTGGACACACCTCAACTCCAGCAGCTCCCAGTGCCCAGGAGAACAGGAACACTTGGGGGAACCTCTCAGAATTAAACACTGATAATAATGAATTAAACACTAATAATAAAGATGTGAAGAGACTGAGTTATTTCCTCTTCCTTCTCCTTCCTGGGTGATTTAACACCTGGCCTGGCTCTGTGGAGACATGGAACTGGGATGCACCAGGATCCCTTGGCATGACCTCATCTCTGAGCAGCAGGACTTGGGCCATGCCCTCCTTCAGCTTTAAACATCAGACCCCTTTGGATTTTAAAACCTTCAGGACATTCCTACTCTGGAAACATCACTTCTCTCATCTCTAAACAACCTTTGCTTGGATGAGTTGATTCCTCCCCTGCTCCAAGCCCTCCCAAAAGGGTCTGGTTTAAGCCACCAGCTCCCACCCACCCTCTGCACCTTTCCGGGCACNACGGTGAGTGGTGGTGGAGAAACAATCCAGAACTTGTGAAAACAAATTAAATCTAATCCAGAGCCTCAAGTAACTCAGTTTTATGGACTCTGTAAACTACCACACGGGTTTTGCAAAACTTGTCTGGCTTCACAAACTTCTCGTGGGCTTTTGACTTCTGGTTTCTCATCCTTTCCGCAGCTCTGCGGGACTCAAGTCAAAACAACACCTGAATGACAGGGACTTTTCTGGACGCAGCAGGAAAACCAGGCCAGCTGGCAGCAAATATACAGCTCCCAGTGTTGAAACCAACACTCAGCCATTCCAGATGGGATTTGCTTCCATGCTTAAGCAGGTATTTACATGCCTGAACACCCAGAGCTGAAAGCGCTCCCCGCCGTGCCCAGGCGCCTCACCTTCCCACTGTTTTCCACAAGTTGTCCCTGCTTTCCAAAAGGGTTTTTTCCTCCTTTCTGCACCTTTTGTTAATACTTCTTCTAAGCAGGATCTGAAACGGCTTCACAGGGACCTGTGTGCACTGAGGGGCCACAGGCAAGTTCCCAGAGGTGGGAGGGGTGTGGGATGCACATGCTGAGATGGTTGGGGAGGGGCAACAGACCCATTTCCAGATGGTGTTGCCATAGAGGGAGGTGATGGATGGGCTCCAGGGGCTCACAGACCCACGTGATGGGAGGGATACCCCCTCCTCCTGCCTGTGCAAGCAGATCCACAACACTAATTGCTGCTAATTTGCTGTGGACACACCTCATCTCCAGCAGCTCCCAGTGCCCAGGAGAACAGGAACACTTGGGGGAACCTCTCAGAATTAAACACTGATAATAATGAATTAAACACTAATAATAAAGATGTGAAGAGACTGAGTTATTTCCTCTTCCTTCTCCTTCCTGGGTGATTTAACACCTGGCCTGGCTCTGTGGAGACATGGAACTGGGATGCACCAGGATCCCTTGGCATGACCTCACCTCTGAGCAGCAGGACTTGGGCCGTGCCCTCCTTCAGCTTTAAACATCAGACCCCTTTGTATTTTAAAACCTTCAGGACATTCCTACTCTGGAAACATCACTTCTCTCATCTCTAAACAACCTTTGCTTGGATGAGTTGATTCCTCCCCTGCTCCAAGCCCTCCCAAAAGGGTCTGGTTTAAGCCACCAGCTCCCACCCACCCTCTGCACCTTTCCGGGCACAGTGGCTGGCTGGAGTTTGAACCTTGGCTGTGGTTTTCCTGAGGGATAAGCATACCTAATGCAGATTAAATGAAATTCCAGCACACACAAACCAGCGGGGTAAATATCCAACCATGGCCAAAGCACCAGCGTTATGTCATCGCCCAGGAATCCCAACGGCGCCGACATGAAAATACCACAAAGAAAGCAAACAGAGCAGTTTGGGGCAGAGGGAAGAGGATATTCCAGGAGAGGATGCAGGAAACAAAGAGAAAAGCCAGGGATAATCTGAGATGGGTTTGCATCATGCCACTCAAGCCCCAGTTTTGTAAAACCCAGTCCAAGCTCTCACGTCACGCGGGTAAGATTTGAAGATAAGCTCAAAGATACACAAGAATTAATATTACAAGTTTTCCCCTCTCTTATTTAATTTATGGCTGTCACCTGTTTGCTGATACCACGTGGGGAAAACATTTTGAGGGACCCTTTATCCATGTGAAGGCAGGTGGACACCAGTTGGTGCCCCAACAGGGATTCTTGTTATGGAAGAGAAACAATTAAAAAACCTCACAGAAAACTGCCAAAAGTTTCATTGCACCACCATCCTTTAGGAATACAACTAAGCCAAGGCTTTCAACATTCCCTTTTGATCCCAGCACATGGTAAATCCATATAATTTATTTTTCCAGGTCAAGGAGGACCCAAGTCTCTGAGCAGGTACCTGGAAGGCAGCGAACCACATGAGCCAGTCCAGGCGATAGTGGTAGGGGGAGATGAAGCACGGCCTCCTCTTCAAGTCCCCAGGCTTGCACTTGAAGTCATACTCCTCCCACACAGCACTGGGATCATTGGGATCCAGGCTGGATGTTCCCTGAAGGATGACCTCTGTCCTCTCCTTGGTAATGCTGTGGATACAACATGATCTGGTTATTTGTCTCAAGTCGTGTAAAATCATACAGTCATGGAATGGGTTGTGTTGGGACATGACATGCCATGGGCAGGGACACCTCCCACTATCCCAGGGTGCTCCAACCTGGCCTTGGACACTTCCAGGGATGGGGCAGCCACAGCTTCTCTGGGCAGCCTGTGCCAGGGCCTCCCCACCCTCACAGCCAGGAATTCCTTCCCAATATCTACACTAAAAATGCTGGTTCTTGAGAGTCAACATGGAGCACAAATCACTGGCCTGGTGGTACAGCTGGATCCTGATGGGCCAAGTTACACAGAACCTCTGGCTCCAGCAGACTTTTCCCTCTCCAGCAGCAAAGCACAGGGAAAGCTTCAAATTCCATGTGCTTGCCTTTATCACCTGCAGTTGGGCCAGTCCAAGGAGGGACTATGGTCCATAAAGATGATTCCTGAAGAAATGGATGGGTCTGCATTTCTGGATCAGAGGCAGGTTTTGTGTATTCCTTTTGTAGCAGAGCAGTGGGAATTGCAAATTCACAGAGTTCCCACGAAAACACCCCCAGCAAGTCCTCTCTGACCTGCCAGTGACACTCACCTGCCCCAAAATGCTGCTTTCCATCAGGAACTCAGAACTATGGAAATCAGCCCATCAAAGTTATCCAGCTCCCAACACACTTCCATTTTTTACTACTTTGCTCCCCACCTCCTCCAACCCAAGAAACTGAAAGTTTGGAAACACACAACCTCCACCTTCTCCCCCAATGACTTCCAGGGATAGATGCTCCCAACCCAAGGAATTCTGTGCGTCTCCACTTATAATTGTTACCTACATTTAATAGATTTCTGGATTCTCCAGCCAAGTCCCATATTATACACTGGGCTGAGTTATGAGCCGTGGCCAGCTGCCCAATGGTTAGAAACACACTGTAAATCAGGGACACCAAATTACTAATAAAAGTATGTTCCTACTGTGTGATTCAAAATATGTCAAGTTCCACATAATCGTATATTCATTATAAGCTGCAATCCTCTTTTTATTGGTTTACATAGGCTGGAATTACAAACATATTACAGCAGCATTTCAGCACATGCTCTTTAGGTTCTGGTAACTGTTGAAATAGAAACCATAGACTGAAGAAGAAAAAGAACAACAACCCAAAGAAAACAATCTCCTGTAGCTTCCCCACTCCAGCCTTCAAAGAGGTTCAGGGTTTATTTCTCCCTCTCTCAAAAAAAAAATAAAAAAAGGAGAAACTTGGCATTTTCAACAACTACTGTTGGTATTCTTAATAATTTTTTTTCTTTTTTCTTCCTACAGAAATCTCTGCTATTTGAAAAATTGGGGAAAACATCATATTGATTTGATGTGCCCTCTGCATCTCCAGTGCTCCTGGTGAGACTTGTTCCTCCCCTTCCCATCCACTTAGCCAGACCATTAACAGCCAAACTGCTTCACCTTTTACAAAATATATTGATTTATCACTGGCTTTTCCTCTGGGACCTTGCCCAGAGCCCAATATCCAAGAGCTGCCCATCCCACCCCTCATCCTCAGACCAGGAGGTGGCAAAGTCAGAGGTCCATGCAGAGAAGCCTGGCCCTGTTGCTGCCCCTGGAACGAGCTGATGATGCATTCCTGTTTTTCATCATTCTCCCAGTTGGAAGAGTCTGGGATGGACAGCACTTAAGAACAGTTATAATGAGCCCAGCTGTGCCTCACCTAAGCCTAAGTCCCCAGAAAACCAGACTCAGATGCTTAAAACCCAGCCCAAACCAGTCTGGTTCCAAACGCAGCTGGAGATGCTTCCCATGTCCATCCCACCTTGGAGCCCCCAGTGGGATTCCCTGAGCTGAAGGCAGCAGCCAGGTTCTGTTGGCCTTGTCCTCTCAATCTTCTTTTTTGAGGCCATTTATATTTTTGTCTCCACAGTTTCCTGTAGCAGTGAATTCCCCAAGTCACTCGTTGGAAAAAGCACTTCCTTGTGTTGGCCTAAAATCTGCTGCCCAAGAACTGCTGTGAATATTTACATGGGGGAGAGCAAACGTGCACAGGGGAGGAGAAGTTCCCCATAAATAAAGAGGGCTGGTGATGGTGAAGACTATGCATTGGATGAACTCTCATTTTCATCCTGCTATTCCGTTTCCATCGATAGAACGAGCTAATTAAAAGCAGCCCAAAGAAAATAAATTTAGCTTAGTGGGAAAAAAACCTGTTCCTTTTCTTCTTCTTTCTCATAAACAGATAATCCATAAATTGTATTTCAGTGGGGAAGAAACCTGTTCCTTTTCTCCATCTCTCTCCCCAACAGACATTCCAAGCCTACTGGAGGGATTCCTGCTCACACTCAAGGCCCACAGAATGAGTGGCTTTGGAATATCCCGGGAAGAGAAGCAGAGCTACAGGAAGTGCCATTAAGGGACATGTACCTCCCAAAAGCTCCGTAGGTGTTGACTATCCTGAGAGGGTGGAACGAGGTGTTCATGACTTGTCTGGAGTTGAGCAGGTTCAGGATGACAGGAATGCTGAGATAGGCAATCAGGAGGCCAAAGGAGATGTTCAGCACTCTGCGGATGTAGCAGCCTGTGTGGGACACAAAACCAGAGCAGGAGAGGGATTTCACTGCTGGGAATGGGCTCTGCTCCTCCCAACCCCCCAAAATCCCTGTGGGACCCCCCCCGTGCCAGCCCAGCTGCCAACAACCCCCTGACCTTGCCCAGGGCCACGAGCTATCGCTCCCCAAATCTGACTTTGTCTAAACAGTCTGAGAAAGGGCTAAAAGGAAAAATGTCTAAAATGTGAGATTAATCATTGCTTTCATACAGGGGAAAAACCACAGCTGGCACCTGCACCTTGCTCCAAATCCCTCCCCTGCTTTGGGAGCTGTGTGTGGAGTTCCTCCAGCTCCAAGGCTTCATTCCTGCCTCCTCCTGCTGCCCCAGGCTCTCACCATCCCGACTCATCTTCCTTCTCCAAAAGCTCTGTCCCTTATCATTTCTGGATGAGATGTGTGCTGCTTTGCCAGTGCTTTGGAATGGGGTTTTAGGAGCAGCACAGGATCCCAGGCTGGGCAGACACTGCCACAACCAGACAAATAAGCAGAGGTGACCCCCCAGGGGCTCCTTCCCTCATGGCCCTTTTCCATCTATTTAACATTAACAGCCAAAGGATCACATTCAAAGCACTTGCATGGAGCTTTCCCCTTATCTCTGCAGGAGAGGGATGTTTATTTGAACCTCTCTCAGAAGCTCTTAATAACTGTTTAGTCTGAGAACATTTCTGGAGAATGATTTGAATTGGGAAGGAGATGCCTTTCCTCGCTCCCTGTGCTGCTGTGGATGAGGCTGTCGGGAATTTTGTCCTATTTTAGATGGGCTGAACTTCCCAGCCTGTAATTAAAGAGCAGGTACAGACACAGAGCCCTCACTTGGCTCCTCAGCTCACAGCTCCTGGCCATGCATGGACTCCTTGTCCTTCAGCAGGTGGTGACTGTCACTGTGTCCTGAGGCCCTTGGGGGTCACAGCTGCTCGTTCATAGAGAAAAAGGGGTTAATGCAGTAAAAAAAATGATCTAGATGGCAAGGATGGAGCAAAACTTGGGGAAGGAGCATGGGACACAAGCCAGTGGGATCTGGATGGAGCAGACAGGAGCTGGGCAGCAGCAATGGGAATTGGAGGTCTCAGCAGGAATCACACACACCCTTCAAGCATGAGGCCAGAGCTTTATAAAACAGGTCATGAGCAGGGCATGGCTGGGTACCCTCCTGTCTTCTGCTCTGGTGACCCAGGGGTGAGGGCTCTAAGCCTCCTGGCACACAACTCAGCAGCCTCTGCTTTCTCAGCAAAAAAACACAGAGAAATCCAAATTCTCAGAATATTAGAGATGTCCCACCCCTATGGATTCCCTCTTTTGAACAAGGACACATTTACCCTGCAGAGCAGTGGTATGTAGGGATGGTTCTCCTTGCTTGGACACCTTGGAAAACATCATGAAAAAGAAGCAAGATCCTCAAAGCCAGGATTTTCCTCCTCCTCACAGTGACTCACAGCAAAGAGGAGCCCTTTGGCTTTTCCTCCCAAAAGGAAGGTGCAACCTGAGTGTTGTTTGGGACTGGAGGCATAGATGGAGTTGGTAGGAAAGCTGGAGGCTCTCACAGCCTCTAAAGCAAAGCTGTGGGAGGGGAAAAGCTGTTCAAGATTTATTCCAGCAAAACATGTAAAACGAGAGGCACAGAAAGTTTAGTGAAAAGCTGCATTAGTTGCTGGAACTACCATTTTTGGTTAATAAGCTGCTTCTTGGTAGATGAGAAAGGCCTAGAGACAGATGCTGGGTCTTGTTGACATTTTTCATTCTTCTGACAGATGTTCAGTAGATCTAAAAACGAGCATCTGGGATTATTGTTGATATTAAAGGCAATTTGTTGCTTATATGTGGTTTAGAAAAATGCTACAAACACAACTCTACATCTGCTACACAGCACCATGCAAAACATCCCAGTGGTGTTTCTTCTGGAACAGGGATCTTTGAAAACTGCCTTTGGAAGGGACCATCAGCCCCATCGATCCCTTTTTTCCACTTACAAACCCCCCTGTATTTGCTTTTCTACACTGGTGGTATGAACAGGATTCATCTCCTCCCTGCTTTGGGGAATCACTCCCTGCTGTGACAGTGCCCATGTCACCAGTGGTGGCCACCAGCAGCTGCTCCTTCCACTATCCCAGGTTGCTCCAACCTGGCCTTGGGCACTTCCAGGGATGGGGCAGCCACAGCTTCTCTGGCCAACCTGTGCCAGGGCCTCCCCACCCTCACAGTCAGGAATTCCTTCCCAATATCCCATCTAACCCTGCCCTCTGGCAGTGGGAAGCCATTCCTCCTTGTCCTGTCACTCCAGGCCCTTGTCCCAAGTCCCTCTAGAGATTGAAAGGAGCTCTAAGGTCTCCGTGGAACCTTCTCTTCACCATGTGGAAGAAAGAGGAAGAGAGGAAGGATATCACTGTGTGAAGGATATCCAACCTCCCCTCACACCACACTGGGTGTTTCACCCTTGATTTCAAATAATCAAAATTTACAAAAAAAAAAGATAAAAAGTAATAATCCCAAGATAAATCGTGCGACTCCACTCTTTTGGGTTGGAGTCTGACACTCACAGGGCTGAGAACAAGCAGCACTGGCCTTCAAGAGCTGCAGCTCCCTGGGCTTGCTGTGGTCCTGCATGGAGGATGTATCCTAGGAGCAATCTCCCCATGGGAATCTCCCCTGGCAATGCCCCCATGGGAATCTCCTCTGGCAATGCCCCCCCAGACTCCTATGAACCACCACCAGCTTCACATCCCCACCAGCACCACGAGGTCCCAGCACCCTCCACCTCACAGAGGTCCCTCCCTGCCCACCCAGCTTTGCTCCCAAGGAGGTGAAACCTTTGGAACCAAGCACACCAAACACACCTCTTCCCATGTTTTCCCTCTGTGGGAATAACTCACCCAGGGGAAGCTTCTCTCCCTCTCTGAGCCGCATCCGCGCCGCCCGTTCCCTCACGGCCCCGCGCCGGGAGCTGAACAGGAAAGCCAGGCTGGCATCATCAAAGCAGGAGATACTGGGCACCATGGTCAGCCAGTTCAGGAAACTCAGGTTCCCACTGATGATCAGAAGCACCTGAAATGGAAACAAAGCACCAGAAGGTGTTTAATCTCAAATGCCAACAGGACAGACATCAATAACACACGGACAACCTCGCTCTGAGGACTTTCAGCCAGAGTTCTGTTAAAATAATCTGTGTTTCCTCATTAAAAACAACAACAAATAAATGTTAAGCCCATGTCATTCTGTGTTTTATATGATTGGCACCGTGTTTTTCGATAGGGTGATTTGCAAGCCACAGTTTTTAAGAGCCCAGCAGGACTCTTCAGAAAGTCCCAGAATCTTAGAGAAATGAAAGATCTGACCAATCCCTGTAAGGAACAAAAACCTCAGCTATTATTTAGTGAAAAAAATAATCATTTACGCTGAGCTGGGTAATTATCCAGAATTACGAGGGGAAAAAACTGTTTAAATCTGAATTACACACACATGTTGGGTCCTTGAAGAGAACATGTTACACTCAAGGCTTGGGGCTCCCCCTTTGACCCAAATGTGATTCAGTTCCATGCATATTAATCAGCCTGTATTCATTAACACAGTTCTCACTTGGCTGCCTCGTTAGGGAGCTCTGATCCTTTTCCGCTGTTTTGCCTCGTGCAATCACAGTAAGAAAATATTCCAGCACTTTGCCACTTGTGTTTTCCAGCTTTGCAGGAGCTGGGTGGTCCACGGGAGGCTGTTTTCAGTAGTGATTCACCTCTTTAATGCTTGGAAGTCAGGAGCAAGAGATCTTATTTCCAGCAGCCCTGAAAAATCAGGGGATGCAAAAATAATACGAGTTTGGCGTTTTCTGCTCTGTGGGTGGAATCACGAACCTGACACGTTTTTAATTCCAGTCACTCTGGAATTACTCTGGAGCTCCTGGAGCTCCTGCCCAGGCACTGGATTCAGGCAGGGGTTAATGGTGCCCCTTTCCCAAGGGGGGCTGAGCACCACGGACTCCTTGGATTTGCAAAGACAAACCTCAAAGGAACTCCTGCTTTGAAGCCAATTAACAGGAAACAGGATTTTTCAAACGTGCTGCTGGTGGCTGATCCAGGAAACAAGCTCTGGGGATGCTTTTCCAGGAGTTTTATGTTATTTCATCATCATCATCATCATCATGGAATGGTTTGGGATGGAAGGGACATTCAACACCATCCAGTTCCAACCCCCTGCCATGGACAGAGACACCTTCCACTATCCCGGGTTGCTCCAGCCTGGCCTTGCACACTTCCAGGGATGGGGCAGCCAGGATTTCCTTCCCAATATCCCATCTAATCCTGCTTTCTGTCAGTGGGAAGCCATTCCTCCCTGTCCTGTCCTTCCATCCCTTGTCCAAAATGCCTCTCCAGCTCTCCTGGAGCCCCTTTAGGCACTGGAAGAGGCTCTAAGGTCTCTCTGGAGCCTCCTCTTTTCCAGGCTGAGCACCCCCAGCTCTCCCTGCCTGGCTCCAGAGGGGCTCCAGCCATGGATAATCTTCATGGCCCCTCTGGACTCACTCCAAGGGATCCACACACTTACACTGGGGGTTCCAGATTTGGTCCCAGAGTGTGGAGCAGAGGGATTGATGTGTCCACCAGCACCAAGGGTGCAGCTGAACCTCTGGTGTCCCCCCAGTGCTGATCCTGTGAATACAACTTCTCCCAGGATTAAGGGCTCCTTTGCCATTCCAACCTGTGTTTGCCTTGGCAGGGAGCACATATTTACCCAAATCCTTTCTCTTCTGTGTCAAACCTCCCGAGCTTCCATGTCCTGCTCCCCCTGGCAAGGTGGAGCCGTGCTGGTTCCGGGTGGGATGTTTAATTTGGGATGAATTCCTCAGGGCAGATCCCCAATCCCTCTGTGCCCACCTCCTGAACCAGGAGCTGAAGGGGATGAGCTCCTGAGGGAGCTGGTGATTTGGGATGAGGACCCAAACTTCCCAAGGGCTTATTTCACCCATAAGGAAAGTGAGTGGGTGCTGCATTTGGGGACAAGGACACCAAACCCCTCCAGGAGCTGCTCTGGCAGATCATGGAGAGCATCCCTTCTTCTTTCCCACCAGCTGCCTGAAGGAGAATTTGTCCTACACCTCCAGTTCCATCTTGGCTCTTCCATGCTCCTACCACCATCACATCCCAACTGTATCTCCGTATCTCCATCCTCAGGATCTCTGCTGCCTTGGATGGGCTGTGCCCTCCCCACCTTGGTCCTGAGTTGTGTTTCCAGTGTCTTTCTCTTGCTGGCCAACCTTAAAATGCACAATTATAACAAACAGATGGGATCAACCCCTGTGGTGATTTGGAGAAATTTTTTATTAAAGCACAGTATTAATCATGGTAATTGGGTAGGAACTTTGAGGTTATAAAACTCCAGCATGTCTAATGAGCGAGCTCCTTCTAGGAGGAACTGAGGTTTTTAATCTAATAATGTCACTTTTATGGATTATGACTGGAGTTTTATGAAGTGTGATATGAAATACTGTGGATTCATGGCTCTCGCTGGATTAATTTGGAAAAGTAGTTTTCCTGGTTCTAGGCCCAAAAACAATTATTCCTCACATTTCTGTCCCCTGCTCTGTTACCAAACCCCTCTGTCAGAAAACGGGCACCTACACCCATAACTATTTTACAGGTTGGACTCCTTTGTTTGGCTGGGCTTTGGGGTTTTTTTGAAATCACAGATTGTTATAAACATACAGTAGGCAGAGGAAGCTCATATTCCATGTCACAGACGGGATATTTGTCCAGAAGGAACAACAACAACGGGCTGTAAACTCTTAAACACGGTCGAGGGCCTGGAGCTCTGTCTGAGCACAGGGACAAAGTCCTCACACAGCACTGGGGTAAAACCTTTGGAGCAAAAAAAGCCAAAATTGGGGTGTCTGCAAGGACTTGCATTCATTTAAAGAGATAAAACATGACCATAAGGCTGCAGGAGACCTCCAGACCCATCCAGTCCTTCCTGCCCTGAAGTAGAGTTAACTCTCCCTGTTGCAGTGAGTTAAACTCTTCCTAGAAAAATATTAATGTAGTTTTTCCCAAAAGTTATCATAAACATTGGCAAAAATATCCCCATTAAATGGCAACAGCAAGAATATTTAATTTTCCCCTGTTATGAATTTAATTTCCTGTTAAGTCCCTGATTTGATATTTGCAGGAGGATTAATCTCGGCTTTGCAGAGCTGTTTAGTGCAGAGAAATACCCAGGAAAATAGTTATCTCTGTCTAAGAGCTCTGATTTAGACAGGAGATGGTTTTGTGAATCCCCCAGAAATCTGGAAATTTGGCTTGATTTTGGTTCAGTTTTAGCCACAAAATTCAGTGATCTCAATTCAGAAAGAAAACCCAATTTCTCCATCCATTACTCCTGACTTCCAAGTGGGTGGTAGCACCTTCCCAGCTCACTGGGAATACCATGGAGAGAGGAAACAGCCCAAATTTGGTATCCAAACAGGCCTTTTCCTTCCCACAAGATGACAGAAGAGAACCCACATATTACCACGCTTAATACAGATATAAAATAATAAACCTCAGGATGTCCAGTATACAGTTGCCTACAGACCTCTTGTTAGGCTGAAGAAAATTCATCATTTAGAACTCAAAGCATTTTATAATTCACAGGCTAAATACAGAGTTTTCTTTTCCTGAGCAATTATGAATGAAGATTTGAAAAAATAAGTTAAAAAATACCCATATTTATCCCTAAAAGGCAGAGGTCAGTATTCATAGCATTTATAGATTTATAATACTTACAAATGCTTTATGATATGCATATATTTATATCATATTTACGCTTTTAAAATATTTAGAAATAATCATATAGATGGAGATTTCTCTGAAATTATCCATGGAAATACTGAGGAATAAAACAACTACAGACACACAAATCCAATTGTGCACAATCTTCACTAAAACCTGTCCTTGATCTGTGTCACATTTTTACATATCACAAATTGCACTGTCAGTTTTTTGCAATTCCAGGTCTAAATTCCAGGTCTAAAGTTCCAAACAGACCTGCTAAAGCAAGAGGGACCCAAACCCTTCCCATCCCTGGAATTTGTCTTGATCTCCATTTGTTCTGATCCAAAAGTGACAATAGAAATGTCTCACTCCCTACTCAGTTTGTAGCTGTATGAACCACCCACTGGAGTTCCCATAGATTATGGGATTTGAGCATGGAGCATTTGTAGGAGAAGCATCACTTCCAGATTTTCAATGGAAAAACTGTTAAAGAGAAGCAAGAGAGTGAAAGCAGAGTGAATATGGAGATCGATCGATCGATCTATCTATCTATCTATCTATCTATCTATCTATCTATCTATCTATCTATCTATCTATCTATCTATCTCAAAGTATATATATATATCCAAACCTCACACTTCAGCTCTCCACCTGACCTCCTGAGCAGCTCCTTTCTTTTCAGGAGAAATTTCTCCATGGAAAAGGTTTTTAGACATTGGAACTGCCCAGGGAGGTTTGGAGTCCCCATCCCTGGAGGTGGCCAAGGAAGGACAGGATGTGCCACTCAGTGCTCTGGGCTGGGGCACAAGGTGGGGATGGGGCACAGCTTGGATTTGATGGTCTGGGGGATCTTTTCCAACCTCAGTAATTCTGGGATTTCAGTGGTGAGTGGTCAGGAGAAGGATGGACAGATGGTGGCTCAGCGTGGGTTGTCCCTTCAAACAGCCAGGATTGGGGTTGGGATGAGAGACAAACCCAGTGCCCAGAGTTAAACTCAGTTTTATCATCTACCCCAAGATGTTGGGGTGAGTACTTCTGCTCTTGGAAAAGTGATCCCTTTAACCCGATTCCCAGGGTCCTGGGTGTGGATTTGGGATCGGTTACTTGCTTTGGGTCTAAAACACAACCAGTCTCCTCCTGTCCCACTCCTGCAGAGCCCAGACGTGTCCCTGAGTTCCTGACTGTGACACTTTGGTCCTGCTCTGTGGTTTTGCTATGGAAAATACCTCCTTTGATCCATTGACTTTTCGCAGGGGACAGTGTTCCACATTATCCCCTGAGAGGCCAAAGACCTGCCCATGGACTGTTCATGGAAGGGTGGGACCACTAAAGGAAAGAATAATTTGACAGAAGGAAGGAATTCTTTGCTACTCTGCCCTGAATTCTCAACACCCTTCCAACCCTGATGGTAAAGTTCCTTCCTAAAGGAGGAAGTTGCCACAGAGACACTTACTATCAATAATCTTTCACCACCTTATTTCATTTTTACTAAAGGCCAAAAAGCATTTCCATGACAGTGAACCTCAACGAGCTCCAGCAGCATCAGAGGGGCAATTTCTGAGAATTTCTGCCTGATATTACTCCAATTTCCTCCAAAAAGTTGATTTTAGTGGCAGGTTTCTTAGTTGGTTTGGATTAAATATTAAGGAAGAATTTCTTTCTGGAAAGGGCTTTCCAGCCCTGGCACAGGGTCAGTCTCCATCCCTGGAGGGATTTAAAAGCCATGTGGATGTGGCACTTGGGGACATGGGTTAGTGATGTCCTTGGCAGTGCTGGGGGATGGTTGGACTTGATGGTCCATCAGGAGGAGGTGGAGCAGGAAGAGGCAACTCCATTTGGGGTGAACGACCAGCAGGAGATCGGGATCTCGTCCCAGTTCAGTCCCAAAAAAACTATATTGGCATGTAATTATGGTGCCTTGAGTAGACTTTGAAACAGGATGTGAAACCAAGTTCCTGATTATTCATGGTCATAAAGAGACCACAGAATTTTCCATAGAGCTGGGAGAAGCAGGATGGAGAAGATCTAAACCCAAAATCACAGAATCATGGAATAGCCAGGGTTGGAAAGGAACTTAAAGCTCATCCAGTTCCACCCCCTGCCACGGGCAGGGACACCTTCCACTAGACCCCATCCAACACTTCCAGGGATGGGGCATCCACAGCTTCTCTGGGAAACCTGTGCCAGGGCCTCCCCATGCTCACAAGGAAGAATTTTTTCCAAGTCCAGGTTGTCACAAGGGGGAGGATCTGCTCCCTCCAGCACACACTGAGGAACAGTGACATCCCAGCACCAACACAGAGCTCCACATGTGCAAAATGCTTCAGGATCCATCCACAGGAGAAGAGCACAGTGGAAAAGCAGCACTTTGTTCCCTCAGAACATGCCTGGGTTTCCTCAGCCGGCGCGTGAGCAGCGCTCCTTCGATGAGCTCATTCCGTCAATAAAGTCAAACAGCACGTTAAAACATTTCTACATCCATTAATGGTCCGAGAGTTTCACTAACCAGCTCCATCCCACTCATTAAAAGCACTTTTATGGCAGATGTAAAGCTCAAGTCCAGCAGAAGGGCTCTGCTCCAGTGGTATCTCCAGATGGGAATGTTGGAAACAGCCCCACACCACGTGTTCCGGAGCGTCGTCACGCTCTGCCCTCCATCCGCCTCTTCCATGGGGAGAGCAGGTTGGGAAGGATTTGTCCCAGTCAGAATTTGTGGATTCCTCAAAATATTAAAATGCAGACCCTGCTCTGAGCAGCTTTCCCAGAGTCCTTCTCCCAGCTGGGGGCTTGGAGACCATTCCTTTGTGGGACACCTTTCACTATCCCAGGTTGCTCCAAGCCCCATCCAACTTGGCTTTGAACACTTCCAGGGATGGGGCAAGATAAGGCAAATCAATGGCAAATAAGCTGAAAGCATTAATCTGACCCTAAAAAAATGACAGAATTTCCTTTTTTCCTTGATTACACAACTTTAAGGTTTTTCAAAGTGCAACAGCAGCAGAGGTTTGGTGAAATTCAGCCTGTTTTGGTTGATAGTTGGTTTGTAATATCAAAAGCAACCTCCTTACTGAAAAGTGAAGAATGCACCCATGAACGTTTTTTTCCCAGCTTCCTTTCAAACCAGTTTCAAATTTGAGCTGGACACCCAAAACCCAGAATCACAGCTTAAAAAAATTAACCTAATAAAACTGTGTCTTTTGGAGCGCACTGGGCAGTTCTTGCTTATCAAGTTGTTCTGGGAACATTTTCCTGCAGGTTTTTATTTCTCCTCTCTCCTGAGCTCTGCTCCATCCTCAGATATTAAGACATCACGAGGAAAATTCCAATAGGGCAATTAATCATTAACTGTCACGGTTTTCCAGAAGGTGCAAATTTAAGGTTATAAACCTGTCAAAATCCTGAACAGTTACAGGGGTTGTGCCGTTGGCTGGATGTGCCTCTGGAAGAGGATGCAGACAAATGCCTGTGGTGATGTGGGATGCAGTGCCTTGGGAGCAGCCAGGGCACATCCAGCAAGACCATCCCTGTGGGAAAACATATGGCTGCTGGGTTGTCCCTGCAACTTCCTCCAGGGTGGCTGTTATTTGTAATCATAAAATCATGGAATCATTCAGGCTGGAAAAGCCCTCTAAGACCATGGAGTCCAACCATCCCCCAGAACTGCCAAGGCCACCAGTGACCAAGTCCCCAAGTGCCACACCCACATGGCTTTTAAATCCCTCCAAGAATGGGGACTCCACAACCTGTGCCAGGGCTGGACAACTCTTTCCATAAAGGAATTCTTCCCTAATATGCAATAGTGTGCAAACAAACATCCAAATAGAAGGTCACTTACTCCAGGGGCGAAACGATGGTGCCGTTAGTTGGACACAGCAGAAAGGATGGGGAATGTCACATTCCCAGCACTTTGGTCTTTCCCAAAAGATTTCAGGCATGAAGGATTCAGAGGATGGACACCAGCCTACAGCTCCACAGGCCTTTTCCCACCACTTTTAGCAAGACCCAGACACTGCAAGGACCAACCGGTGGTTTGGCTCTTGGGTTGGTCAAACCACAAACAGCATTTCATTTGCTGCAGAACAAGGATTATCTCCTGCTATCAACACCCAGGAAAAGAGGGAAAGCATTTTCCAAAAAGCACTTTCCAGCCCAGTACAAATAATCCTCGTGTGAGGTCTCTCTTCGTTTAATTGTAACCTGGAATGGGCTGTCAATTGGAATCAATCAATAACTTGCTCCCCAATTACACAGCAAAGCACAGAATTCCCCTGGAATAAATGCTGGATGATTATTGGATGATCAATAAGAAATTAGAACAGTATCAGGAGCAGAAAAGGGAAAGCCCTGCTTCCAGAATATCCTTTTCTCTACTGATTAGGACATTTCTTCACTGAGAGATGTGTGGGTTCAAACTCCCTCTGCGAGAAATGATGTGAATTAAACCTTGCTCTCAAGTCCTGCATCAGCCTGGAGTCACATGGAACTGTTCATAATCCTTGATTGAAGGAATGCTAAAATACTTCTGGCGAAAATACTTCCATTCCCTTTCCCCATCCAGTCACTGCTCCTTTGAAATTCACTTTTCCTACAATATTTAGAAGTATCTAACAATTGCCAAAACAAGAGCAAACCCCGTTTTTTTGGGAATAGAAGGAGAGCACACCAGGAAAAATCTGTTCTGATAGCAAACATCTTCCCTAGTCTGTCCAGGTCTTGGTAAAATTCAGATTAAACTGGTATTAAAGAGAGAGAATAAGGAAAACAAGGTTCTTTGGAAAAAATATAAATGGGAAGGCCGAGTATCTCCATTCTCAGACAGCCCTGGCACAGGGAAATGGGATCTGTGTTACAAATTCCTTTCAAAACAACTCAAATCCAAGGTTTTAGTTTGACCAACTGTGGAGACATCTGTAAAAGCTGGATTAGGGCTCTGCTCCCTAAATGGCATTTCAAGCCAACACAGATTCAAACCCATCTTTGCCTTCCCAAGCTAAAAGGAAAGACTCAACCACACCCACAGGCACAGGGAAAACCCAGGGATAAAATAAAGGATGTCACATCTGATCAGCCTGACACCACGGTGGAAAACACTGGTGGCTTCTCTGATTCAGATCTTTATACAGCTCTGCTCTTGCCTCGTTCAAGTCCATAATTTTGGGAATTTTAAGGCCTCAGCAACATCTGCAGTGAAATGTTTAACTTGGGTTGACTCCTCTGTGTCACCCAAAGCCAAGGCTGGGGGTATTTCCAGCTCCAGGATGACCTGGATTTTTCCACCACACCAACCTCTTGGTTGGGAACACAGGGAGCTGATCCCTGAGCCACCTCCATGGGCTCCTGCAGCTCGGGAGAAATGGAAAACAGTTGTGGTGGGAAAACACACTGAGGAAAACTCAGCCAGTGCCTTACTTGGGGCTGGTTTCACTTGATTTTAATAAAGCAAAGCTGCAAAAGCCTCAGGGATAAAAAAATTGAAGGACTGGATGTAAAAATTTTATAGAAATGCTACATTTCATAAAACAAAAAGAGGAGAAATGTGAGGGAGGTGCAGAACAATTCCTGAGCCTTGGCAGTTCCAGCAGTGAAGAGCACCTTCCCAAATCCTTCCCTCTGGAAAATGGGTTAAAATTGGGATAAATGTATCATAGAATCACAGAATATCCTGAGTTGGATCCTCCACAAGGATCATGGAGCCTTTGGTGAGGTTCTGAGACAGAGAAGCTGTGGCTGCCCCATTCCTGGAAGTGTCCAAGGCCAGGTTGGAGCAACCTGGGATAGTGGAAGGTGTCCCTGCCCATGGCAGGGGGTGGAACTGGATGAGCTTTAAGCTTTTCATCCCAAACCATTCCATGATTCCATGGTTATAAGTCCAACCCAGCTCCCTGACACATTTAAAATACAAAATCCCAACCACTGGACATCAAGCCTTTGTTAAATTTTCCAAGGTCAAAGGAAGAAAAAGGAGGAAAAAAGGCCTTCTTCTTCCATCCCAGATGGAATCTTAGCAATCCCTGACCTCTCAGTGGTGGAGACTAAACAGCAAGTGAAATGTATGTTGGGCAAAACCAGATATACTTAAAAAAACACAGAATGTGTCAAAATTCCCATTTTTATGCTGCCATCTGTGGCAGTTACTTTTCAGCCCTGCCTGTAATTTAGGTTACAATGGGAGTGAGGTGTAAATCATGAAATGACCAAAAAAAAGGAGATTTTTCAGCTCTTTCTTTCCCTGAGCAGTTCATTCCACAAGGGATGAAACGATGCTGGTGGGATGGAGCCAGGGAAGGTCGTGTGGAACCTGGAGGACTGGGAAGCTCATTGCTCCAGCCATGCTGGGGGGGCTTTTATTTTATTTATATGAATTTATTTGCTGGTAGAAATCTGAAATAAACCTCCAACACAAGAACTGATGGAGCCTGTTGAGCCCTACACAGGAATGGAAGCATTTAAAAAAGCCAAAGCTCTGCATTTTGCTTTGCAGAGGAAAACAGGCAAGACAAGGTGCTCCAAATAAATGGAATATAATAAACCTGGAGCTATTTATCCAACACAGGGCAAATTAGGGTTTCCAAGCTGCCTGAGGAGCCTTGAAGAGCTCAGCCATAAAGAGATGAGTGCAGTAGGTATTTCCTGGGAGTCCCATCCTCCTTTTCCCAGCCCAAATCTGGCCTGTGTCAGATGGGATCACAGGAATTGGCCATCCCAGAGGATGCTGGAGAGGAAGCAGAAAATGCCACCCACTTTCAAGGTCACAGCTGGGAGGAGATCCCTGCTCATGCTGCTGCTCTGATCACTTACATATGGGAGGGACCTTGGAAAAGGAAAGAAAATATATGGCTGCAAAGCTGAATATTCCAGAGCTGTCACCACAGCCTTGCTGCACAAAATCCCAATGGAGCTGTGCTGTTATCAGGATGAGATTCTCTTGGAAAAAAACTGCACAGAGCTTGAGGTTTTCCAGCTCCAAGGAATGAGCAGCAGAGGATGAAGCACAGCTGAAGAAGTTCCTCTGTTCCAGTGACTTGTCCAACAAAACCCAAGGGCTTCCACAGCAGCTCCTCTGGAAAGGTTACTCATTATTCACCCCAAATTAGGGCTGTCAACAGAGGGAAGGAGCAGAACTTCAGGACTGCCTCATTCTGTGGATCCAAGAGCAAATCCAGCAAGTGGAGAATGAGCTGCTCTGAGGCAGGTGACAGTCAGGGACATTGGGACACAGGGGACAGGACACAGAACGTGGCAGGCACTGCCTGGGGCTGTTGGACAAGCACTGGAAATGGAGGGAGGAGAAGAAACAGAGATTTGGATGATCCCAGGCTGCTGCACATCAGCACAGAGCTGGGAAAAGATGCAGGGAGCTGGGAAAAAACATTGCAGGGAATTGAGAAAAGATGCAGAGAACTGGGAAAAAAAATGCAGGGAGTTGGGAAAAGATGCAGAACTCTGGGAAAAGATGCAGGGAGTTGGGAAAAGATGCAGAGAACTGGGGGGAAAATGCAGGGAGCTGGGAAAAGATGCAGAAATCTTTGCTGCTGCAGTTTTTCTGCAGCACTGGAGCTCTGCCAAAGGGGCTGCCAGGGCATAGGGTGCCAGGGCAGGACATGGGACCATGGAAAGGCACCTGGAGAGGTGGGATTGGGCAGCAGCTGCCCAGGGTTCTGCAAGGAGAGTCTGGAATATCCTGCCTTGGGTGGGCATCCACACCCTGGACCTGCAGGCTCTGGCCTTCAACCTTGTTACGGAGAGTTTATGTGTGGCTTTGCAGCTTAATTCCTTGTGACAGTGAGAAGGAGCCCTGAAGGTTCCTGGAAACCAAAAGTGCTTCCAAGCGAGTGCCAAAGGCAGAGCCGGGGCCAGTGTGGGCTGTGAGCAGCTCCAGGATCCCCCTCCGGAGCACAGGACGTGCCACAAGGCATCAATCTCCCAGAGCCTGAAATCCCTGTGTGACACAGGCAGGAGCAGCTCAGCCAGGGCTGGGGAAGTGAAACGAAGCAGTAAATTACAGCTCTGCCCAGGATTTTCCAGCCGGGATCCCACGGAGGTATTTCCCAGCGCTCCCTCCTCGGCAGTTGTGGTCGGAGCTGCTCCTTTCTGGCGTCTTGTGGTGGCCCTGCTGCTGCTGCTCAGGGTCCCCAGCAGGGCACTGTCACCAGAGAACACGGGTGGTGCCAGCCCAACATGCCAAAGGGTGTGGGAATGGACCCAGCAACTCCAAAGGGCCCTTGGGAACCATCCTGGAGGTGTCGTGTGGGAGAGGCTGGTCCTGGAGACCCTCAGGGTTCCAACTCCAAAAGGCCCTTGGGAACCATCCTGTGGGAGAGGCTGGTCCTGGAGACCCTCAGGGTTCCAACTCCAAAAGGCCCTTGGGAATCATCCTGTGGGAGAGGCTGGTCCTGGAGACCCTCAGGGTTCCCTGTTTCGATCTCACTCCGGGTAAGGAATGGTCTGTGAGCTCATCACTGTTTGTGATGGAATTGTGAACATTTGGGACTCGTCCAATGCTTTGCTTTCAGGATCTCCAGGTGCTTCCCAAACTAGGATGGCAGGAGAGGGACAAGGAGAACAGCACTGTGCCACAGCACCTATGGAGACACCCCCACCTCAGGGATGTCCCAGCCACTGCTCTGCAGCAAGCTCAGCTTTGGAAGAGCTTAAATCACAACTCCACTGTGATTTAAGAAACATTATGACCCAGTCCCGACCCAACCCACTCACAGAAATCCCTCCACATCCCCAAACACAACTACTTTGCCCAACTTACTGATATTTTCAAGAAAAGTACAGATTCTCTTGACTGTCGTGGTCAGGAGGGAGGTTTGCACTCACACAGACACTGTGCCAGGACTGCAAGGGAGGAAAAGCACCAGGAGAAGCAGCAGAACCACCAAGTACATCCCAGAAGGACTTTCCAAGTAGGACACCTCCACCAGAGATGTCCAAGGGCACTGACAGCACAGGCAGTCAAGGAAAACCACCACAAGGATTCTTATCACAGCACTGGACACATGTGGAGTGTTTCACTTGGCACCCCTTGGAGCTCTTATAATCTTTTCCTTTATGATTAATATTAAAAAAGTCATATTCCTTATGGAATTTCCTAACTGTGTCTGTTTATATTTGTCTCTCCATCAGAGTTAATACTTTGAGATCGCCCTCTGCTTTTTTTTTTCCTCTTTTATTTCACATTCATCTGTTTTTCCTCATTTTACAAATCAGGTTTCTTGTTTAGTAGCTATGACAACATCTGCCTGTGGTGGTTACACCACAGCCTGGGGCTTTTTATTTTGCTTTTTTCCCCCTAAGCTGTCTTAGAAAAAATATCCTTTAAGTAAATAAAAGCATAAAATGAAAGGGGCAAGTTCAGTCCTGACTCCTCCTTTCTCTCCAGTGACCCACTTCAACAAGATTTCCCAGCATGGTGGGTGAGGACTCATTTGGCTTTAATCCTGCAAAGTCTTATCCACTTAGTTAACTTCAATGGGAATACTCAGAGCACACCAAGTCAAACACATATGTAAGTCTTTAAAACCTTGAGGTCTGGGCCTGGAAGGCAGGAAAGCAAAAAGCTGGAGTTGCATTTTCCTTCCTATCTTTGCACAACTCAAGGGTTGGGGTGGGATGGGGGGAGATGGAGATGTGCTGCTCCCAGGGGGAGATGTTGTAGTTCAATGTCATCTTCATGGACCATCAGGATGTGGCATCTCTCCCTTGCTCTGCATTCCCAACAAATGCATCCAGAGGTTGGAGGCAGCAGGACTCACCTCTCCACTCTTATTTCAATTAGCAGAACATGGTGATTAAACCCTGGAGATCAGGCAAAGGAATTTCAAAGCAAAGGAGCAACACACCATCAAACACATGACTACGACCTAGGGAATATTAAGGAATAGCTTTTTTCCCCTAAATTACCATTATATTTCAGTCTTTTAAGATGTTGGTCACCAGTAGCTTAGAAGGAATTCAGGCTTTTGAAAAAATAAGTGTATTTTATGTGAGGCTTCTCCCACGAGCACACTAAATGGCCACAGGTTATGGAGCTGTGCTTATCCATGGAAAGACACAACTAAAATTCCATGGTGTGTTTTACACAGTGAACATCAGATACCAATTCCAGGGATAGCCAGGCACACTGAGAGCGACACTGAATCCAGAGGAGGCAATAAGGATGGGAAAAGGCCAGGAATTCAACAAAGGCAGATGAACCTTTAATGCAGCAGAACCTCTGGGAGCCCGGAGACACTGTGTCCAGATGTTCGGAGGTCGATGTAACCTGACTCCAAGAAGGAAGAGGATGTATTCCTTAGAATTCCCTGTTGTGCTTTAATTTACTGCAGTCCTGCAGAGGATGCATGTGGTGATCACAGGTGGGGTTTCACACTGACCATAAACATGAAGTTGGGGGCAAAAGACTCGAATCGCTTCGGGTTTGGCTGCCAAGACAGTTGAGGAACAGATTTCTGTGAAAACATCTCCCTTTCCCTGAGCTCCAGTAAAAAGTAATGAGGGAGAGAAGAAAACCCTCCAGCAGAGATTCTGCAGCACCAACAACCCTTCCAGTGATGGAGCCAAGAACTCAGACAGGCAACCAGCCCAAGGCAGGCTCTCCCAGATCCCTTCTCTGCTGGGTGGAAAAGGGGAGAGGGGAAGGAACACGGGATGGATGGCAACATTTTGAAGCTCCAGTTCTTACTGTGCTCACATTTCTTGTACATAACCCCAGGAAAATGATCTCTCTACACGTTTAGGACCCCCCTGAACACTCTGTGGGGAGGGAAGGACAACGTGGGCCCTGCAGTGTCTCCAGCACCATCCCATCTGCCCACGAATCATAGGGACGGAGCTGATTTGGCTGCACTGGGTTTCAGAGTGTCCCCCCGCCAAATCCTGACCCTTTTACCTTGGCTCTGCTCCCTCTGAGGTTTCTGGCCATGGCAACGATCCATGTTTGATTGGGAGAACTGGCACATTTGCCATTGTTGTTCCAGAGGGATTTGCGTGGGGATTAGGACTGGTTTGCAAGGGCTGGCTGTGGAATAAATGACATTATTGATGCAATAAAAGCAACCCCTGTCTCTTTCCTACTCTCCACTCCTTCCATTCTCAAACAAACGATGCAATCTGGTTTGGTTTTCCAGAGGAAAGTTATAAATTTATGTTTACTGTGACCTGAGTTTTCACTGTCCCTGTTTTGGCAGCTCAGAAGGTGCTCTAAGGTGTAGACATCATGGTGTAGACATCTGACCCAGTGCAAGGTGTCCCTGCCCATGGCAGGGAGTTGGAACTAGATGAGCTTTAAGGTCCCTTCCAACCCCAAACATTCCATGATTCCATGTAATACTGTCTCTCTCTGCCTGTTCACTTGCAAGGTGCAGGGAATCAATCCATGTGCACTCCCAACCCTCACTGCCATTCCACACAAGCTAAACATTCCCAAACTGCTCATTTTATGACTTTTTCTGCTAGATTTCCTCCATGCTCCCATTGCATTCCTTGTATCCATGATTTGTGCAAGCAGGGAGCTCTGTGCTTCCCCAGCCTGAGTTCACTGATGACATGATTCCTAAAAGGGAACCAGATTTTGGAGCTTTTAGAGGGTTCAGATCCCTGCATCTTTCTTAGCTGAAGGAACCAGCTGCCTGGCCATCAGAAAGCCCCTGGGATTTTCCCTTTCATCCCTCCTCCCATCAGCACAAGGCACGAGAACTGCCCATGTGATGAGTCAGGACATTGGTTTAGGCTCTTGCTTTCTCAGCCTTTGCCAAACTGGCACCACTCTGGGGTTTCTCACTGCTACAAGTTTTTCTAATTAGAGCAGGGTGTAAATTTAAAGTGCCATTTCTGTTCCTGAACAGCTCCACATGTGGACACCAAGCCCAGACCAAGCCTGTGTTGTTCCTGTTTAGCTTAACCCGTCTCCAAAGGGGGTTTCACGTGGGAAAGGAGCAGTTAATGAGGAACATGGACAGAAAAACCCTCCCTGTGCTCCTGGCAGAGGTGAAATTAAAACTCAGGATTCCCTCAGAGGAAAGCAGGAGAGGTGAGACCTCATGCTACAAACACCCAGGTTTTTGGGAGGTATTTTGGGGCTTGAGGCTCAGCTGAGCTCAGCTCTGACTTGGTTTAGAGCAGCAACAAAAATCCACGACCCTCTGCACAGTCCAGCATAAAATCATCAAATCCTGGAATGGTTTGGATTGGAGGGAACTTACAGTTCATCCAATCCCACCTCCTGCCATGGGCAGGGACACCTTCCACTATCCCAGGTTGCTCCTGGCCTTGAACACATCCAGGGACAGGGAGACCTGTTGGGAATGTTGGAATGTTGCAAACATTCCCCCAACAAAAAAGAAAGGCGAGATTTGGGGTTTGCAAACAGTTCTCCTGGCAAGGACCACCACTGACCACAGTGTCTCCATCCCAGTGAGGGTGGGAGCCCACCCTGGAGTTCAGGGCAGCAGCACCATCCCAAAGGAATCCCAGCACTGATCAGCAATTCCTGAGTCACCAGCTCCAACCCCCCCTCAAGTTTTCATGGGAAGATGAAAGTCCTGAGTGACACAGGTTTCCTGCAATTTCTGGCTGTTGCATCACCAAAGAGATAAAGCTTCTGGTGGAGCCCGGGGGAAGGGATGATCCAGCTGTGGAAACTGCGTGTGGGCTAAAGCATCCCGGGCTGCATCCTCATCCCAACACTTCCAAAGCAAAATAAAGCCTCTCTGGAGGCAGCGTCATCACACACAAACATTAAACCAGCAACTTGGCCCACGACAAGCAAAGGGGTTATTTTCATCAAAGCAGGAAAACAGCAAATCCATCTCCACCTCTATCCCTAAACAGCCCGGACAGCAAGTTCCATGGCTTTGTCCTGACTCTGGAATTATATGGGATTCCTTTAAATGGCTTTAATTAAAGCTACCCTATATTTGTGTGGGGAAGAGGGGGAAAATTTGCACCTCTGATCCATGGGAAGTTTTAGAGATGTACATCCAGCTGACACAGGGTGTGCCCAAATCCAACTATCCACATGGATAAAACACACACTCATTTATCTTGACAGAACATGATTTGATGAAATATGTAAATTAATTTAAAAGTTGACCACCTGGGAGGACAGAAGGCACAACCTGAGTGGGGAGGCTCTGGCACAGGTTGCCCAGAGAAACTGTGGCTGCCCCATCCCTGGAAGTGTCCAAGGCCAGGTTGGAGCAACCTGGGATAGTGGAAGGTGTCCCTGCTCATGGCAGGAGGTGGAACAGGATGAGCTTTAAGGTCCCCTCCAACCCAACCATTCCAGGAAAACCATGCCAGGAACCCAAGGTAAGAGGATAAATAAAGTGCTCTGACAAAAGACTAAGGAGCAGGAATGGGAAGAAGCCTCTTTTCAGCCAGGAGATCTCACTGCAGCCATGAAATGCAGCAAAATCCAGGAACACCACCCCAAAGGCATCACTCCAGCCCCTTCCACTCCTCCAGCAGGCACGTTCTGCCTTCACAAGTCCACATCTGACACCATTAAATGATTCTCTTCATAATACATGTATTAAAAATTCCCTTTAAAGAAGTTCCTAATCTGCCATCTGGTTCCTGTTAGGCTGAGCTGATTTCATCCTTTTTTTTAAATGTAACAAAAACCATTATTTAAAGGTCCTGTAATCTAGAGGGTGGGAGGAGAGAAACCAAATTCCAAAAACCACCATCACTGTCCCTGTGCTGAACAGCAAAGACTTGATGGGAGCCAAGAGCTGGGAAGACGCAATGGGATCAGTTCAGACCAAGACTAAGGGACGCAAAATGTGATTAAAATTGGAAAAACTTCACCATCCCTTCAAGCCATTGCATTGAAACTGGAGAAATTAATAGTTAGAAGTCATTGGACACATATTAGGGGTCAGTCCTTTGCCTTGGGCAACATTAATGGGTCATAATGGTTTTATTTAAGTTTAGTAGCTACACCAAAATGTAAATAAACCATCACCCCTGGAAATATGGTGCCAACGCACGGCCACGGTCATGGCACTGCCACCAGCAACATCTCTGCTCTCTGGCTGCTCTGCCTCTCGTTGCCCAGAATGTTTTACACTCATATTACAGAGCCCTGCAATCACACACTTCATCTCCCACCCTCGTGTGGATCCGAAGGCGGCGGCACCGAGCAAATCCCAGCTGGAAAATGCAGCTGTTTGAAGCTCTTCAGCCTCGCCAGCTCGGATCGTTTCACTGACAACATCCTTGGAATTGATTTTCTTCAGTGAGCCCAAGCACCTGGAAGTTCTGCTACAGGACTGTGGACACAAAGGTTCTGGAGCACGGAGGAATCTTGGAAATCAAGTGCAAAATTAAAATGAAATAAAAATAAAAAAACCCACCTAACCTCGCTCCAGAGCCCAAGGAGCCTGAACACTCCACAACTCTTCCCTTGGCAAGGGAAGGAGCACATGTGGATGTCAGCCATGTCATTCAATACTTTGGAAGGTGTTCATGTGGTGTGAAGAGAACGGTGTGAAGCCGACACGGAGCAGCACGGAAAACGAGCCCTGGGAGCACCCTGGAAGGCTGAACGTGGCAGCCACGCCAAGGACTGGTGGGGTTTTCATTACACTTAAGCAAATCTTGCTGGTGACCTTTGAATGTCAGTGCTTAGCAATATTCCCAAGGGTGTGGGCCCACCTGGTCTCCCTGGCTTGGCCATGGCACAGAGGTGACAGGGACAACACCAAACTGGGCCACCGGCACCAGGACAGCCCCACACGTGGCACTGCCCACCACAACCCTGAAACTCAGCTGGAACTCATCCCTCTGGCACAGCCCCACGCTCCCTCTCCTCCCTGCCACCACATCCCTGTGCCACATGAGCAAATGGACTGGGCTCTAAAACAAAACAGTGCTCTTGGATGGCCAAACTCACTCCAGCTCTTCCTGGCCCCCAAACCAAGAGCCCCAGTCAACAGTGAAAACTAATCCGGCCTTTCCTGCTGCATTTTTACAGCCATGGCAGCGCTTCCCATCCTGGGGGCCTCCCCTGCAAACCTGATTTCAGAGCTGGGCGTAAAATCTCCCTCTCAGGTTTAATAAGCAAAACCACGACCAGTAGCAAAGGTGAGCTGACAGGAATCCCAGCCTGGGATACAGTAACGAGCTGCCTCCTGGAAAACCAGCCCGTTTCCAGGCGGACACCCAAAAACAGAGGCTCCAGGAATCCCAGGCTGCCGGTGCCCTGAAGAGCCAGATTTTATTTTCAATTTCAAAACCCCCAAGAACCAGCAAAGCCGAGGCTGTGGGATCCCTCCAGAGCCAGCAGGATGAGTGATGGGAAATCACAGCAGCTCCAGGCTCCAGCTGCTGCCAGGCGGCTCCGCCTGTTGGAGTCACTGCCGGTCCCCTTTCCAATTAATCAAGTTCCCAAACTGATTAACAGCATGATTCATGTCTCTCGTTAGGAGCATTCTCCAACAAACAAGGCTGTATTTCAAGGCCACTGGCTTAATGGTTAAAATAAATACCTTCCAAATTTCTATTTTCAAGTAGCTGAACCTTTTCCACCTTTACAACTAATTCAGACTTCCTTCAAATTATTTTTCTAAGTAATATAACAATTTGTTTTTCATTAGAGCTTGTCAAAGCCGGACTTTGGTTTATTTTGAGAGAAACCAGTGCTCTCCAGAAACTGTTTAGTACAATTTGAATGACGCCCAAAGGGGTTATTGCAGCCACAATCAAAATAGAGTTTACAGCACTGGCTTGGGGTGACACTTTATTTAATGATTTCAAAAAAAAAAAAAAAAAGGGAAAAAACTCCCTGAATCAGAAGCTAATTAAATGCACTCCTATGGCTCACAGTAAGTGTTTCTTAGTACCTTTGACTACTGCAGAATGCAGGGACTTAACTTGTTGCTAACTAATCCCAGACCCCATTACACAGCAGCCTTATTTACTGGTTTGGGGTGGTATGTGCTGGTATTCTTGTGTCTGGCACAGCAGCTCCACAACAGATACCATCAAGCTGGAAGTGAAATCAAATATAGGAGTGATTAAATACTTTGGGTTCTGTCTGCCTTTTTTTTTTTTGGGGGGGGGGGAGTGTTATAGCTTGATGTTTAATTTAAGATGGCTTAAATGTAACAGAAAATCTATGCTGTAACTCCTTTGATTCCACATTCCTTTTGTTTTCTTTCGAGAAAGGCTGAGCTGGAGCAGTGCCAGGGCTGAGGGAGGGAAGGCTGGGGATCCATGGGGACAGGGAGTGAGGAGCAGGGAGACCCCCGCCCGTGGGACTGGGATGATGATTAACCTCCATAATCCCAGTCCTGAGCTTCAAGGTTCCCAAACAACCCTTTATTTGCTCTCCCTGCACCCGAGTCCAGAGCAGATTTTTGAACTGAGCTGCAAAACTCTTTTCCATGGGCCCATTCCTGCCTCAGCAGCTCACTCACGTTCTGCTCTTAATTTTCCTGGGATTCTCTGTTTGTTGTTTCTTTCTAAACCTCAACAAAACCAACAAAATTTTGACTTTTGTGAAGGCTGAATTTCCTCTCTTTTCACAGCCCAGCCCCAGCAGAGACACCCATCCACCCCCCGCCAGAGATGCTGGGCCACTGGGACCACGTTCCTCAGCATTCCAAGGGGCTACAAAAAACCAGGAGAGGGACTTTTACAAGGGCACCTAGTGATAGAACAAGGGGGGGATGGATTTAAACTGAAAGAAAGTAGATTTAGTTCGGATATTAGGAAGAAATCCTTCCCTGTGAGGGTCGGGAGGCCCTGGCACAGGATGCCCAGAGAAGCTGTGGCTGCCCCATCCCTGGAAGTGTCCAAGGCCAGGCTGGAGCAACTTGGGATAGTGGAAGGTGTCCCTGCCCATGGCAGGGGGTTGGAATGAGAGGAGCTTTAGGTCCCTTCCAATCCAAAGCATCCTGTGATTCCATGAACTTCCTCCTCCAGTAATTTGGGCAGCAGCTTTATTCTCACACACCTTCACAAGGTAATGACACAACTCTGCATCAATGGGGAGGAACTAGCCCTGGAACAGCACACACGGCCTGTAAATGCATAATTAAAGCTCTAACGAAGGGCCTGATCCTTCTGCCACGAGCCTGGCACTTGTGGAACCCCACTAATCCTCCTGGAGACACATCTGATTTACACCAGCGCCGGAAAAAGAACAAACCCCAGCTCGGATCTGACAAGTGAAAACAAACACTGGATTCAGACACTTTCTGCAAGGAAGGGGGGGCTGTTTAATTTTTGTTCCCTCTCTCCAGGCTGCTGCTGTGACCTCTGCTACCTCCTAAGTCAGCAACACAATATGTTGCAGCTGTGGCACTGCAACAGCCTGATTCAATTTGTGTGTGTGTGGCTGGGAGGGCACTTCATCCTTCCAAAGGCTCGTGGCATGGCAGAGGTGGGGAAGAGGGAAAAGGGGGAGTTTGGTTCTCCCCTCCCAAAAGAAAGGGGGGAAAACCCTGCTCTGCCTCCCCTGCACAGCACTGGAGAGATGGGAACAAAATCAGCAAGAAGAAAACATCCATTCCCATCAAAGTTTTTAGGAGGTTGGGGTTTGGCCAAGCCAAGGCAGAAAATATCTATTCAGCAACTGGTTTCTGCCTAGAAAGAAAAAAAGAGGAGGAAAATGACTTTGCTGCCCACTCTCCTGCACATTCCCAGTTCCCAGGGGTTGTGTGTCCCTGGTGCAGTGCCCAGCTGGGCAAGGGTAGAGCTCGGAGCTTGTTTTCCAAGGGGACGGAGCTGGAGGTTTCTGCCACATTCCCTCTCAGCAGGTCCCCGCCATTCCCACATAACTCCTTGGACAGACCCTCAGAGCTGTCTCAGGGGTTTCTTTGTCAGGGCTCTGGCTCTGGGGGTTTTATCTCTGCCTTCTGCAAGGCTGGAATTCAGCCTGGCTCTCTTGGCATTGTCATCCTTCTGCTTGATGTACAGCTCCTGCTGCAAAACATCCCGGGATTGCCCAAACGTCAATCTCCAAACCTCCCTGGGAGCAGGAATGATGGCAGGGAAGAACTGGCAGCACCAAGACCTCTCCAGGAGGAGAGAAGGAGCCTCTCTGGCTCCTTCAGGGAACTTCTGTCCTGATGTGTGACGTGGGGGCTGAGCTCATCCAGGCACAAAGGAAGGGCCCCTCCAGGAATTCCCCAGCCACACGGATGCTCCGTGCTGGAGGACGTGCCAGGAGTTCTCAGGGGCCACACAAAGGAGTCAGACTCCCCAGATTCATTCAAATCCAAACTGATTCGAAAGCCTTAAACTCTTCCCACTTTCTAACCCCCCCAAGTGTGCCTTTATGACTTAACCCAGAACACTGGTGTGGAAGCAAAATGATCCTGCTTTTCCAACAGCACCAGCCTTATATTTTCCATTCTATTTATTTATTTATGGCTTTTACCTTTGTGACACTGAAGCTCCTTCCCATCTGGCAGAGCCAAACCCACCCCCCAGCTATAAACCCCTCAGCCCCCTCCCTCCTAGGTGCTGCCTTCTCCTCCCTGTGCTCCAACCCAGCACTACCTGCCAGCTCCAAGAGGCAAGGTGGCTTTTTCCTGGCTTTCTTGGCTTTCCTCTCGCTTCCCCTCATCAACTCCTTTGCCAAGCAGTGTAATTTTATTGCCTGGCTTACAAGGAGCCAAGAAATACGTTTGCTGGTGTGAGCTGTGCATCAGACGTCGTGAAAAACATGCAGCTTCAGGATTTTTGGGAGCCAGCTCCAGGGAACAGCGAAACACCCGGACTTGCCTTCCCCACACAGCACTTCCAGCCTCCCTCCTCCTCCAAACCACAGGCTCCTCGGGGTATGGGCAGGCTCTGCCCTGATGCTTCCACAGAACCAGGAATAACAGAGTCCAGACCCCACTTGGGGTCTCCAAGATCCCTCTCTGCCCTTCCAGATACTGACAGCCACATTTGGGATTTGATTGCTCCTGAATATTGAGGTGCCTCAGATCTACATGTGTATTTCTGAGGCTCAGACCCTGAAACTACCACAAAACTCAGCCAGTCAAAGAATGATGGAATAGTTTAGGTTGGAAAAGCCCTGTAAGATCAAGTCCAACCATCAACCGGCCCCACCACCATGGTCACCACTGTCTTCAAGTGCCACATCCACATTTCTAGGGATGGGGACTCCAAACCTCCCTGGGCAGCCCTTTCCAATGCCTGACCACCCTCTCCAGGAAGAAATCCTTTCTCATGTCCAACCTGCCCTGGTGCAGCTTGAGGCTGTTCCCTCTTGTCCTGTCCCTTGTTTTCTGGGAGCAGAGCCTGACCTCCACCTGATTCCACCCTACAAAACCTGCCAATCCCAAAACTCTCCCCAAACTGGTGTTGGGGACAGGGCTAATGACGTTTCTGAGGGGATCTGCCTGCCACTCAACCCTCATGGTTACTTCTTTCCTAAGTAAAAGCTATTTCTACCAAGAGACCTGCAATAAGTCATTTATTTGACAATAAAAAGCAGCTAAAGAGGGAGATTTCTGGAAGCTGAAGCTACAGGGACTCATATTAGAGCAGGCAGAGCCCAGACTGGCATCACAGAGGATGTCCCAACTCTTGGATCTGGTGAGGACACAGGTGGGTGAGGTGAGCAGGGGAAGGGGATGGTGCCCAGGTACCCACACACTGGGTGTCTTGGTCATCATCACCCAACTCTCCCACCTGGGAGGTGGCCCAGGATGCTCCAGCAGACTGGAACCAGCCCAATCCCACAGGAATCCAATGCTGCACAGACACCCATCCTCCAGCACATCTCTAGTACCCATGTCCTCCTCTCTGATTTTTCCAAACTCACTAAGCCTTTTTCCTCACAAACGTGAACTAGGCAAGAAGAGTAAGTTCACACTTGGAAAGAAAACCCACTTTTTTTTCTTTAAAGCCCAACTTATTTTGGGTTCCTGACAAAGCAATATTCTCCAGGCCAGTTGGAACCTGGAAAAATACACTCACTCAACCTAGCCACCATGACTCCAATAACAATTATAAAATGTCCAATAAAACTTGCATGTAATGTCAATTCAAATCTTGAAAAGCAGAATTAAGTGGTATATCAACATTAAACTTTATTGCTTCCTTTGCAGAGCAGAAGTATTGTCAATAAAAGTCATTCTGAATGAAGAAAAGGGCAGTAAATATTAAATAAACAGGTTTTTGTTGAAATGCTATAAAGGCACCAGAGCTGCATTTTACACTGGGACCCTTTTTGCCTTTGCAGACTCCCCTCGTGACAGAAATAAGGCAGTAATTGCCAACTATCAATAAAGTGCCAATTAAAGGGTGGTTGATGCCTGCGTTTACTCCGTGTCATTAGGAGCCTTTATTGGATGGAGTTGGCTTTTCCAGGTCCCTCTGGCTCTGTGTGACGTCCCCCAGCACACACAGGGTCCTGCTGCTCGTTAGGGGCCCCTGGAGGAGCCGGGAGGTGATTCCAGCCACGAGTCCTGGAAGGAGCCTTGGTGCTGATGGAGCAACACCAAGAAGGAGTAAGGAGTACTGAGAGAATCGTGGAGTGGTTTGGGTTGGAAGGGACTTAAAGCTCATCCAGTTTCGACACCTTCCACTATCCCAGGTTGCTCCAAGCTGGCCTTGGATGTTTCCAGGGATGAGGCAGCCACAGCTTCTCTGGGCAACCTGTGCCAGGGCCTCACCACCCTCCCAGGGAAGGACTTCTTCCCAATATCCCATCTAAACCTGCCCTCCTTCAGCTTAAGGAGGTCACGAAGTTTCTTCTGGCAGAGCATCACCACCTCAGTCCACCACACTGATTTTTGTGCCAATGCAGAACCAAGTGGAGCAGGACAGCCCTGCCCCAAAGCCTGGCATTGGGCAACGTGGCTTGTTTTCTGATGGGCCACTCCCCGTGGTGTGTCCTGCTCCTTCCCAGCTCCACTCATCTTAGGAAGAGTCACCATCACCCTCCCTGCACTTCCTCACACACAGTGAGTGCAATTGTGAGTTCCTACTTCCAATTCCCATTCACTGATCCAACCTCTGCCATGTCTCAACATCCACCTGCTTCTGCAAGGAGCAATCCACAGGGATGGAAGGTTTTGCTTTGCCCACGAGACAAAATAAGAGGTTTTTTTAGGGTTGAGCTGAATAAAATCCTTCCAGTGCCACCCAAAACCTCAGGTGTGATGCCCATCACAAACACAACACGGAGCGATGCCCTGAGAACTCCCTGGGTCAGACCTGTCCTGCCCCACTGCCAGGACCTCCAGCTGCCCAAAATCCACCCCAACACAATCAAACCTGACCCCAAATCTGTGCAGAGGTACCAGCTGATGTCCAGTGGCACCCAGGAACAAGAGGAAGCATTTCGGAAGCAGGAGGAGCGGGAAACTCCATAAGGGCACAAACCCCATGGATTTTATGTCAGACCTTTAAAACCTGATCAGCATTTTTGTGGTTTACCAAGGGAGTTTATAAGCTGTTCTCCAGTTTAATTGTCACATGAGTTTACAGGAAGCAGGAACAGCTACTGAGTATGAATTTCATGCTGCTGAAATGATGCTGAACAAACACAGGCAGCAAGGGCTGAAAACTGTGAGTCGGAGGGGCTGGGGATTAATGAGCTCTTTGAATCCTGCCAGGGGCAAAGATCAGAGAAATCAGGTGGGGTTTAGGAAAGTTTATATGCAGGAGCTTCTGTCCTCTGAGTTTTCCACACGTACAAAAAAAAACCAACCTCAAAAATCAACTGGAACGTGAACACCGTTAATTTTTCAATATATTATTTTCACTCTGAACCTCTGCTCAGTAAATCTGGTGGTTGTGAAAAGCAGCTCAAATATTTGCAGGGATAAAAACAGCCTTTGGATGTTAAATATATAAAGAAGAAACCCTCAAAAAGGTGAAAGACGCCTATGACAATCAGATGTTGGAGAAATTGCAGGTATTCCTGAGCCACAGGATCAGACCCTTTGCACCAGTCCCGGGCTGATATTTCTCTGCCATCTCCAAACCAAACCTCCACCAAAGCACCAAGAGCAGCCACAGTGGTGGGAACCACGTGAGAACCAACAGTTCATGGCTGTGAATCATCTTCATTCCCTTGAGCCTGAACTCCTGACCTGCCAGTGAGTCACTCCCTCCAGAGCTGCTTGGACAACTTGGAGAACACGGGCTCTGGGAATCCCAGAACTCCTGGCACACATTTCCACGCAGAGCTCCCTGAGGAAAGTGTGTCTGCCCCTTGCCCACCCACCGCACCAGGCACAGCAGGAGCAGCTTTATGCCCCTCCAACACCCTCTGCTCTGTGCCAGGTGAGGACATTCACTCCCTGAGGAAGCGAAGGTGGGAGCAGCTCACCTGGAAGAGGATCTGCAGGAGGCCGTGCAGGATGAGCATCCGCCGGCCCAGGAGGAGGAAGAAGGGCACCAGCAGCTCGATGAAGTGGTTGACCAGGGTCTCGAAGCGGTGGAACCACCACGGCGAGCGGTGCATAAAATAGGCAACGGGGTTGGGCACCGGCTGCGTCTGAAACACGGGAGGGGAACTCATTATCCACGGGAACTACAGAGTTCTGACCCCTTTCCTCATTTATTTCCCCAACTTTGCTCTCAGGACGACCATCCTTTGCCTCTGGGAATTCATTCCTTTGTAGAGAAAATTGCTTTGTCCAAGTTTTGTCATGCAAACCCAATGGATTTTTAACCCAACGCATCTTTTAAAAAGTGAGAGTTTTAATTTTCCCTGTTTTCATCGCAACCAAAACCCATCTTAAATTAAACCAATTATTCTTTAATACTGAAATATTACACACAGCTTGACACAGAGGGATGTTAAACTGCCCTGCACGAGTGAAGATCATCAGAGCAACTGAGCAGATCCAGAAACTGAGAGAAAGATTTTCTCAGGGTCACACAGTGGGTCAAACAGAGCCAGGAATGGAAACCAGATTTCAAAACCTTGGAGATCTTCTTTCAAAATGTTTAAATTTGAAATAAATGTGGTGGTAGAGCTGCTTTCCAAAATTTGGGAAAGTTTAATTCCTCTAAACATGTTATATTGGTTAAGGTATTTACATACTGGCCTTGGGACAATATTATTCTTTTATCAGCCTCAATTTTTTGACACTGGGAGATTTTCCATCCAGTACAATGAAGCTGTAAATTTTACAAAGGAAACAAACCCAAAACCTGATATGTTAATAAGTGCCACTCTAAGAAATCCTGCAATTTCAGAAAAATAAATGTTAATTTATCTCAGCGTATCTGACAGGCTCAAATTCATTGGTATTGTTTTCAAATTGCAACAACAAAAAAGAGAGAGGTTGAAAACACAAAATGTTAATTGAAGGAGACACAACACATCTTTAAATTATTTGTAGTTAAATCAAAAATACAAACAAAGCAGGGAAAATCCTGTAGGATGCATGGCAAGCGAGCGTGCTCCCACTGCCAAATCCCACAACTATTGTAATTCCTTATTAGCAAAGCTGGGATTAATAAAGCTGTTGCTTTCCCTGGAGCCCCTTAGGACAGGAGACCGCATCCTTCCTTCCTCGGACACCGGCGCCGGATGGAGCCGTGCCGGGGTCAAGGAGCTCTGCCAAGTCCACCCCGGGAAGGGCTGGAGGTCAGGGCAGCCTCAGGTGCCACTGAGGGTCCTTCCCTCCACATGGGACCTGCTTTGAGTTAATGTGCTTGTTGGACTGTTCTCCAGCATTCCCAGAATGCCAGGGAGGCTCACAAAGGGAATTTTTTTTTACCGTGATCCCAAATTGCTGAGAAATGCTTTTGGTCTTCAACAACAAAAAAAAAAAGCAGGTTGTTTCTTGGCTCTTTTTAGCATTTTTTTTGATACTGAGGTATCAATCCTACAGTCTGAGGACCACGGAGAGTGGACAGTGTTCCATGTGTAATTATACACCTATTATATATGGAATTAATACATTAATATGTATTAATCCCACTTGTTCGGGCTGGAACTCAAAATAGTCTTCCAACAACCTGCTGAAGGGCAGAAAGAGAAAATTCCAGCCCCAAGTCCCACCAGGCTGGGACAAGAAGCAGAAGGAAGTTTAAGTCCATGTTGGAGTGGGCTTGGAGCAAGTGGAAGGTGTTCCTGCCCATGAGATGAGCAAGATGAACTTCGACGTCCCTTCCAACCCAAGCCATTCCATGATTCCATTCCTAAACCAAACCACAGCAGTAGAGAAGTGATTCACATGCACCAGACACTCTTTGGAGCTGCTGGGGGAGGAGATCTGTGTGTGTGTGTTCCTCCCAATGCCTTCCAGATGCTCCAAGCACGGGTGCAGGTTTCCCGGGAAGAAAGCCGTGTTTACTCGGGATGGGGTGATGAGGCAAGAGCAAAGACCAGAGCGGTGTGTGAATCACTGGAAAACTTCCTGCTTTCCCTTTGTGCCCGAGTCCATCACTGCCCAGGGGTGCTGGGAGCATCCAACACCCTGACCAGTGGGTCCAGCTGGGAGTGGGGAAAGCACATTGCTGGGATTAGAGAGGGAATTTGCCCCACACATGCTCTCCCAGAATAATCATATCCTAAGGAAGCCTTGGGAGGAGGGAAAAGCTTTCCAGGATCATCTCACCTGGCTTATTTCTGGGATTTTGAGCTTTACATTTTGCTCTGTGGCTTTTCTACAAGGAGAATCATAGGATGGTTTGGATTGGGAGGGAACTCAGAGCTCATCCCATTCCACCCCCTGCCATGGGCAGGGACACCTTCCACTATCCCAGGTGGCTCCAGCCTGGCCTTGGACACTTCCAGGGATGGGGCAGCCACAGCTTCTCTGCACAGCCTGTGCCAGGACCACCCTGCCAGGGAAGAATTCCTTCCCAATACCCCATCTAAACCTACTCTCTGTCAGTATGAAGCATTATCCCATCACTCCAGTTCCTGATGAAGATTCCCTCTCCATCTCTTCATCCTAAGCAGCACCCTAGGAGCAGCCAGGAGCTCCCCTACATCCACGACTGTGACCTCCTGACACACAGACATGGAAAAACGCAGCTCCAAGTCCTTCTCCAAAGGGAAAAGGACCGAGTGGAGCCCTGGGCTCTGAGCAGCCCCTTTTCTGGGCACCTCTGTGAGGCATAAAATGCTTTTAAATAAAAAACCCATCAGCTTTGTGTGTCAGCACGAGGTGCAGTGTAACAACCCCTGTGCCTCCCTCGCACCTCTGGCAGCCCGAGGAAAACTGCTGCTGCAGATGCCTTTGGAAGTCAGACTGAGGAAAATGAATTCCATAATTCACGGGGCAGATTTGTAAGGTGTGAGTGGGGGGCTGTGCTCGGCAGGGGCTGCCCAAGGAATTCTGGGGCTCCAGCTCAGCCTTGTATCGACCAGATTTTATGAGGGCTGGGAACAGATTCTAAAAATATGCACAATAAACTGGTTTTTCTCCCTAAGGGGTCTATGGTTTAATTATGTTCTTAGTGAGAACCATTAAAGTGCTAAGTACCTGAAGACTCCTAATTTACTAAACTATAGGCTACTAAAACCCAACAGAAGGCCATTATACACCAGAGTGAAGGCTCTTCTCAGGGATTGTAAATGCATATGGTCCCTCCTCCAGGCTCCTTATTGCTGGCATTACATAAACTCTGACAGAGTATTTAATCCCAGTGTTGGATAGACCAGCTCAGCCTAGGGAAACCTCCATGCTCTCCTCCACGTGTGCAGGAAAACAAGTCCCACATTGTCCTCAAACAACCCACTGCTCAGACAGGGCTGGGCTTTGGAGCAACCTGGGATAGTGAAGGTGTCCCTGCCCAGGGTAGGGGTGGAATTGGATGGGCTTTAAGGTCCTTTCCAACCCGAACCAGACTGGGACTCATTGTTAGTCTCATAGCACAAGTATTATGCAAGTAGCTGTGCAGCATGGGAGTGTGAAGTTGGAGGGTAGGGAATCACAGAATCATGGACTTTAGGTTGGAAAAGTGCTCTAAGATATCATAAAGTCCAACCAAGTGCACTGAATGGCAAGAAAATTCTGAAAACCAGAAGGAAACGGAACAACAGCAACTATGAATAAATAATGAAGGGAAGCAACTATTGGGTCAAAAGAAACATAATCCCAGACTGCTGTGGGTGGGAAGGGACCTAAAGCCCATTCAGGGCCACCCCCTGCCATGGGCAGGGACACCTTCCACTATCCCAGGTTGCTCCACCCTGGCCTTGCACACTTCCAGGGATGGGGCAGCCCCAGCTTCTCTGGGCAACCTGTGCCAGGGCCTCCCCACCCTCCCAGGGAAGGATTCCTTCCCAATATCCCATCTATCCCTGCCCTCTGTCAGTTTGAAGCCATTCTCTCTTATCCTATGGAATCATGGAACACAGTCCCACCTCATCCCCAAAAGAGGAGCAGTGAACACCTCAGTCACAGCTCAGGGGCACCAAAGGCTCCCACAGAAGGGAGGGAAAGCCTTTGGCACACACAGCAGAGCATGAGGAGCAGCAGTACCATGGAAAACTAGGCTGAGGGGTATTATTAAATGTTTTCCTGAGTGCTTGTGGAAGGTTTAGATGAACTGCAAGGCTCAGCTCTCCAGCTTCCCAAGCACTGAGGCATGAACTCACCTCGGCTTCAAAGCTCTTGGTTCTCCCGTGCTTCAGACCAAATCATAAAAAGGATTCTCCACAATAATTTGATCATCCTGATCCAACTGGCTATTTCTCTGCCAGTCTATTCTGCTTCAGATCTTGACCCTTCCTCCTCATGCATCTGCAGATCAAAGCTCCACATTCCCAACCTGAGCGGGAACGTCTTCCCATCCCCGGAGCACAGAGGAGATACACAGGGTCATTCCCAGCTGCTGGGAGGTGTGGGAAGATGAGTGTCTTGGCTGAAGTCAGACCCTCTCGTGCTGTAAAGTAACCAAGGACTCCTGCAAAACACCTTTCCTGGAACATGGAGATTATGGAGAGCTGCAGGTTCCTCATTCTGGAAGGGGCTCTACATGGGCAAAGACCTTGATTGATGAGCAACCCAGTGATTTTGCACAAAGATACAACTGAAGGGATGAGTTTGGAAAGGGAATTGAGCACTGAAGGGCTCAGCTTCTTGTGTAATCCCGGTGGTACCTCGTGCTGAGGGTGTTTTATATGACAATTCACAAGGCTCCACATCCATGTTACTAAAATACTTCCGTAACAGCTAAATGGTTAAAAACAGGCCCTTTGAAACTTTCCAATTATGAACAAGATTCCAATCAAAAGAAAAATTTAAAAATTGTACCTGGGTCAAAACCCACACTGCTCCAAGGTCCAGTGGGTCACAAAGGTTCGGCCCTTCAACGGTATCAAAATAATTAAACCCCCATAGAACGATTAAAAAGAAAAGTTACCTTCATGTTCTTGCTGGGCAGAGCTTCCCTTGCCCAGTCAATGGTAATATTCAGTTCATAGAAAAACACACTGGAATCTGCCTGTTTAAGACAGCAAAGCAAGCCAAGGAGATGTGTGTTTGACTCGGTGCCAGCACGACCATAAAATGTTGGCAATTTAGTAGAGACGTAGTGCCGCGCCACACTCCCAAAGGGCCTAAATAAACTTCAGATGGAGAACATATATTTTTACTTTTTATATATATAAATCTGCTGGTTCATTTTTAACTCCTTTCCCCCGCCGTCCCTCCGTCGGAGGTTTGTTCCAAAGCTGAAACAGGTCCCTGGTTCTCCCGGCTGAGCGAAGCCTCAGCAACGAAAAGTTAAAAGCATGAAAAATCAGAGAAATGATTCACGTCTGGGCCTTGGGTTTCTTGAGGAACAAGGGCTTCAAATGCAGCCAGAGGGAAAAAGGGTGTTGGGAGACAATTCTGCTGGGCAATTTCATGCCTTGGCATTGTAAAATATCCCCAGGGATTTCTTGTTTTCCTGTTTACAAAGCTGGATTTGCAAAGTCACCGGTGTAGGTGAAGCCTCCCTGCCACATCTGTGTATTTAACAGCAAAGTCAAGCTTTGCTCATGATGAGTCAGCCTGGATTTACACCAGCATGAGTGAGGATGAACTGGGGGGACACTGAAATGATGGGTTTGGAATTCCAGGCTGGGTGGGGATAGAAGGATCTATAGCTGCGCTGTTTGCTTTTCCAGACTGCACCCACCTCCTGGGCTGAGCTATCCTTCTCCAGTAACAAATCCCACATTTCCAGGGTCCAGAGCATCCCTGTTTATTGACACTGTGCCTCGGAGCTGCTCCCTGAATATGGAGTTAATTGGGGATGGATTACAGATTCACCTATTTATTTTGTACATTCTTGGAGAGGTCCAGAGCTAAAATTACACAAGGAACCACTGAACTGTTCAGGCTATTTATTTGTTCAAAATCCCTTTAAAATAATTAGTAGGGCCTGGAACAGACATCTTGGCTCTGGTGGGGCCAGAAGAAGTTGGTGGAACCCTTTGGGGAGAAGGTTTGTTAAGAGCACCAGAGATGGGTCATGTTGGTTTAGGAGTGGGACAGTCTGGAAGGTACATCCATAAGAATCATACAGTTGGAAAAGACCTCCAGGATCATCGAGTCCAACCTTTGATTGAACACCAGCACAGCAACTAACATGGAAAAAACCCAGGAGCTAAGGGCAACACACGCTTACCAAGAAGGTCCCATCCCAAAGGCAATGAGGGAGCTGCAGGAATCCTTCTCCAGGTTTGCTGGTTTCCATCAGAGGGAGCTGGTACATCTCCTACTCCAACGTTTTCTGACACAGGGATGTATTCCCTGGCCCAGTGCTCTCACCTTCCCCACTGGATCACTCACCAGGTCCCTCACCAATATTTTAAATTGCCAGTTAAGAGCATATTGCAAATGTGATCCTTTAATTGGTCACTGTTATGATTCTCTATTAGAGAAGACAAGTTTTTCCACACAAGGTAAGCCCTTGCAAAAGCACTGAAAATGTTTCAAAACAAGCCAGACCTGATATATTTATTATACATTTCTCTCTATATAAATAATTGCATGAAAAGGAACGTACTGAGTGGAAACTCCATTTAAAATGTGATCCCAGATGGTGGCAAAGCTCTAAAATTGCAAGGCAACATGTAAAGAAAGATTAACGACCTCAAACAGGCACAAATTTATGAGGTGAAAGCCCCTGTAATCCTGGAGAAAAATGATACCAAACCTTAGACCAGACAGCTAGAAAATACCTCTGCTTAGTTCATGTGCCCTCTGCCATTTTCCATTTTCTTTATTACACATTATTTTGGGTTCATTTGGTCTTTTTTCCTGCAGGGCAGAGGTGTCACTTTGGTACACGAGCACGGTGATGCATTTGCCAGCTCCCACCAGGTACCAGGAGCAACTGGGAATTCAGAGAACAGGGATGGGAATAAACAGCTGAAAGGAGAGAAAACAGGAGCCAGGACATCACATCATCATCACTGCAAGACCCAAAGCTCCATTGAGGGGGTTGAGGTGACAACACTCAACATTTCCAACACTAAGCTTATGTAGTTCCTTGTTCTGCCCAAGTGGGGAACGTTCTGAAGGGAAGGTTGTCAACCTTTCATCCCAAAGAACGTGGGTTATCCCAGCCAGCAGAATCTCCCATGCTCTCAATTCCAGATGGGACCTCTGGATCTCACAGCTTATTCCCCTGGGATCTCTGGCAGCTCAAAGATCCCCTTTACAATCCTCCTGCTCATCCCCCTGACAACTCCCACCTCAGCAAGGTCACTTGGACTATTTTACTATAACATTTTTAAATTAACTGGGATTTTCCAGTCTTTTCAGCAGAGTTCCTTGCACACTCTAAAGCCCTGAAGGGCAAACCCACTGCTTCAGAGAGAGGGTGGAAGAACATCTTTCTGAACACCTACACCCTCTCAGAGGACCCAGGGCTTTACCCTTCCACTCATAACTCCAAAACCCTCCTACAGCCCCTCATTCCATCACTTTTTCCCTTTTAAAAGTCCAGTGCTAAACCCAGGATCTGTCTCCTCCAGAGGGGTTTTTTTTTGGCTCACAAAGCCAAGGCTCAGCACCAGGCCAAGGAACACAGGGGCAAACCCACGAGCACCAGCAGAGCCCCAGCTCGTGCCTGTGTTTGGATTAGGCAGTTTCGTGGCCTGCCCATTTACAGTTGGGATATTTGGGGTTTTTTTCCCCCCACAACTTGAGACAAACAGTGGGATCTTTCAAAAAACGTCTTCACAAAGGGTAAATTGTGTCATTAGGAGCCGACTACCTGGTTGGTCATTGGAATTCTCCGGGCCGGAACGCCACCGCGCTCGTGCCAAATCCAGCACCATGGGCTGCCTCGTTTAACCCTCCAACTGCCCGAGGGACAGAGGCAGCTCAACACAGAAATATTTGTCATTTAGGCAGGAAAAGAGCTCCAAAATCACCGAGTCCAACTGTTTTCCCAGCACAAGCAAGGCCATCACTACCCCTGTCCTCAAGTGCCATATCCGCACGGATTTTAAATCCCCACAGGCACAACTCCACAGTGAATTCAGGAGAATTCAGCTCTGAATCTCCTGTTCATCCAAGAGCATTTACAGAGCAGGACAGAATAAAAGAAGACATGAGGAAAAACCAGGTTGCTGTCCCAAAGATGGAGCCAAAAGCTCAGCAGAGCTTGTTTCTCTTCTTGAGATTTCTCCCACGTAACAAAGGATGCAGCCTGGACAAATTTAGGATGAGGAAAACAAGGCACAAGAAAACTCTTGACCATGAGGAGCTGATGTACAAACTCTGCCAGGTGAATCCAGCAGCCAATGCTGCTCTTGCTCACTAATGAATGAGGGCATGGAATGACAGGACAAGGACATGGAGTGACAGGACAAGGGGGGACAGCTTTAAACTGAAAGAGAAAAGATTTAGATTAGAGATCAGTAAAAAATTCTTCCCTGTGAGGGTGGGGAGGCCCTGGCACAGGTTGCCCAGAGAAGCTGTGGCTGCCCCAGCCCTGGAAGTGTCCAAGGACAGCTTGGAGCAACCTGGGATAGTGGAAGGTGTCCCTGCCCATGGCAGGGGGTGGCACTGAATGGGCTTTAGGTCCCTTCCCACCCCAACCAGTCTGGGATTCTATGACTCTCTGAATTGCATCTCTCCACCAGTGCCACAGCACTGCATCTCCAAGCACAGACATAATCCCAATAACTCTTTTTTAAACAATTAAAGGGTTAAAATAGTGACTACTTCCAAAAAAGTGACAATTTTCTAGGAAGCAACACACATAGAAAGTGACAGGAAACAGACTTGGGCATCTTTGGACTCCTGGATACAAAAGTGCACTTGTTATAAATGCCCTCATCCTGCTCAAGGCCTTCCTGGGGTAAAAATAATAATTACCTATATTTTAAAGGACAATTTTGGGATGAAAGGCTCTAACAGCACACTTTTAATAACTCAGTGGTTTACCTTGTGACACAAAAAATGTGACACATTTTAAGCAGCACGTGCCAGAGCAGCGTGTTATCCATGAGGGATGTCCAGTTGGGAGAAACCTCTCCCCAAAACACCAAGCAACACGTATTTGAATATAGATCTCCATCCCAAATCCTTTTGCCCTGAGGCCCATCAAGTATCACACTTGTGTAATCACCTCACTTGTTTTGTAAGTGTTGCTTGTTTCTGTGCTTTCCTTAAAAAAAAAAAAAAACTCTCTGGACAGATAAATTCCACCCAATAAATGTGTCGCTCCGCTCTCCCCCTGGACATAATAACTCCCTCACTCCTGTCCCGAGTTGGAGCACTCACAAATCACCATTATAAATAAATCTGCCAACCTCAGCCAAACATCTCATTTTTAACACAGCCTTTTACCTCCTTTCCTAACGCCAAACAACATCCCGGAGCAGCTCAGAGCCGGAGCGTCCGAGGGATGGCAGATCCCATCCTCCGTGTTTCCCTAGGGTGGGTTTTCCACGGATTTCTCCCATATTCTCCCACCACTGGCACCAGCACAGCACCCCCGGGAGCGGTGCCGCCGGGCCGAACACTGCGCCCATTGATGCCGGGGCGATGCCGGGGCTGAGGGGGGGTTTCCCTGATGGAATTGGGTTCTGGATGGGTGTTTAATATTCCCCGTCATGCCGGGCTGGTTCTCCAGGCTCCGGCCTGTCAGTTAAGCCCGGGGATGTTTATTTTAACGGCCACTTGTGGTCAAGGCTGGTGCCAGTTGTACGGCATCGGTTACGCAGATTTAACACCGGGGACTCGGCCCCGCTCCCCGAGCACGGGAGGCAGCCAGGGCTGCCCGGCCTAATGGGAAACAACTGAACTTTTCCAGCAGGCCTCGCTCCAGCTTTAACCCTTCCTGGGCAGGAGTTGGCTGCTTCCACAGCTCAGCCTTCCCAGCAGCCACAGGCATCGTCCCCGTGTCCGTCCCTCCAGCCTTTGGCCTCCATCCTGCTCCTCAAACCCTCCCAGGGTCTTGTTGGGGTGATGCTCGGAAATGCAAGAAGGAACAGAAAATTCCTTCAGTTGTTCAAAGAAGCAGTTTTTGGGGAAGCACAGGAGTTTTACTGCTCAGCCTGGAGGAGACAGAGGGGAGACCTCATTGCAGTGACACCTCCCTGGGGAGGGGCAGGGACTGAGCTCTGCTCTGTGGGGATCAGGGACAGGAGCCAGGGAATGGCCTGGAGTTGTGTCAGGGCAGGGGGAGGTTGGAGCTCAGCACAAGGTTCTTCTTCCCCCAGAGGGTGGTTGGGCACTGACCAGGCTCCCCAGGGCAGTGGGCAGAGCCCAAGGCTGCCAGAGCTCTGGGAGGGTTGGGATGATCCTCTCAGGTCCAGGGTGTAACTCCTGGGGATGGGCCTGTGCAGGGTCAGGAGTTGGAGCGGATGATCCTTGTGGATCATTTACAACTTGGCATGTTCTGTGATTTATCACCACTTCAAGGGACACTGCTGGCAGTGATCACAGCATCATTTAGGTTGGAAAAGACCCCCAAAATTATCAAGTCCAACCTGTCACTGATCCCCCCCTTGTCATCTAGACCAGAGTCCCGAGTGCCCCGTGACGCTCTGGGGTGAGGGTGGGATGCTCTAACCCTCTGCTGGTGAAGCCCTGTCACACACCCTGGTGACACAAGGGTCCCAGGTCCCACCCTACTCCCCAGGACAGGAGCCTGCCCTCAGCACACCCTTCTTCCCCAGCCCAACCTTGTGGAGAACAAACACCCCTCGCAGGGTGAGCCCCTGCTGCTGTGAGAGTCGGGAGGATGCTAAAATGTTAAACAAACCGTGGCCCGCGGCAAAATTATGCATCATTTTTGATCGTCTGGACAGTCTCCAAGATGCTAATCAGCCCCAGATTAAGTCATCAACCAAACTGATGAGCAATCACATTCAGTCAGTACAGCTGGACATCATTACTTGGGAGCTGGGCTCCCACCGGAGAGGGAAGGCGGCTTTTTGCCATGGATCGAACTGGAAGAAAGGGAGAGGATTTTAGGGGATCTGAGCTGAGCTGCCACAGTCTCTGCACAGCAGTAACTCCAGCTCTTGGCCCTTTGTGTGCTCACAAAAATTGCCCCTTCTCACCCCACGACTGTCGCCATCTCCTTCCCAATCCATCAGCAAACGGCTGCTCCCGCTCCCAGAGCATCCACGTGGGGAAGTGTTTCCCTGAATTACTACACTTGTAATTTGTTTTCCATGGAGAAACATCGACCTGTGCACGTGCTTTAGCTGGACCATCACAGATACTGTTAATTATGAGGGACAACAATTAACAGAAAGCCGTTAATGGGGAAATATAGAGAAAATTGATGCTCAAATCCCAAGTTCACTTGGTGAGAATTTGTGAATGGCAACAGATTCCAGGCTTGTTCTCAAAGTAACCCCACTGGGTTTGCAGAGTTCTCACCCAGATCAGAGCTAAAACCTGCCCAGCAAATAAGTTAAAACTGGAGGAGAAGAAGCCTAAATGTCTAATAAGGAGATATAAAATATGTCTGGAAATATCAGTATAAAATACTCATCCTGAATTTTTTGCTGGAAAAATAAATACAGACAGAAAGAAATAATTGTGGCAAAATTAATTAAGACAAGGATTTTTTTCCATGCATTTTAATACATCTTAAGAGGAAATAAACTCACTAGAGTTGCCATCAGGGAGTTTACTCTTTTCACAGATCGTAGACATGGATAACATAGCCCCATGTCTCCAACAATCCCTGTGGTTTTCACAGGCCATTTCTAACCCCTACATCTCCATCCCACTGCTTTTGCAACGTCTTTAGCAGCTTCTGGAAGCAGATATAAAATTATAGAGAAATATGAGCACATAAATCAAAATAAAGCCCCACAAAAAAGCCAGCTCACCCAACAAACCCTCCTCCTGACTTCACATGTGCTTTTACTTAAACAAGAGATAAAGACAAGCTTATTCCATTTTGCCATCAATCCTGGAAGTAAAATGCCCATGCAGAGCACTCTCTACAATGTCAGTGTGCTGAGCTTCTACAACAATCTAAGAATAAAATATTCCAGACATGTAAGCAGGGAATGTCCCAGGTCTCACCTCCACACTCTGCTCTGCTGCAATCAGCCTGTTCCATGGAATAACCTGATAAATCCCATTTTAAGCCCAGCCTGGCTCCTCTTTCTCCTTCCTGCTCCAAGGCACAGCACGGCATCTCCTCGGGCAGAAACGGGCAAATCCTGTCAATTGGGAGAGGTTTGGATCTCACCACCCAAGATGATGGGTTTGCCTGGACATGAACACTCAGGAAATCACAGAATCCCAGGATGGGTCAGGTTGGAAGGGACCACAGTGGCTTACTTGGTCCAGCAGGGTCATCCCAGAGCACAGGGTTGCATCCAGATAGTTCTGGAATATCTCCAGTGTGGGAGATTCCAGACACACAGGGAGGAGGATGATGACACTCAAGTCAGGACAACAACCTGCAGCCTCTTTTTTGGGAGGAATGAATTAAAACAAGAAGATAAAAAGAGAACAAACTGTGCATTTCCGAGCAGGTGAGCAGAGTGATGGAGACAAAACCAACCCCAAACTCAGCTGCTTGACAACGAAAGGCTGGGAATACGAAGGCAGAGCTGCACCGTGTTAAAATTCAAGGCTAATTTAAAATCTTGTTCCTTAGTGCAAAAGCTGGAAAGGCGCCCAAGCGAACGGAGGAGGGAAAAAATAATAACCAGGCCAATTGTATATTTCTCCTAGAAATTCCATGTCAGAAGGTACCTCGTGGGCTCCAGTTTCAATAAATCAACCCAGCGGGCGGGGGAACAGTAGCACAAAGTCTTTCTCTCTTTCCAGAATACACCCAGGTAAAGTCACCGGGAACAAAATGCCCATTCTTTCTGCTCCTTGGCAAAGGGACAAATTACTTTCTGCACCTCTGTGTGTTGAAGGAGTTGTTATTAAATACAGTCTGAGCTGCCTTTCCAGCTCTACTTAAATCAAGGACAACATCAAGCAAATGAGACTGTCTGCAAGAAATTCAGGGAGCAGAGGAGGGATGTCGGGATGAGGCCACCCCATGGGTCTCTCTGCCTGTTCCAGGGTTTAAATAATTGGGATTTGGGATGCAGAGTGAAGCCCTCCAGCTCCAACACAGAGCCCTGCTCGGACCTGTGTAACAAGCCACAATTTTTGGCAATAATTTATGGATTATTCCAAGTGTCTCAGCCCAGTCCTGAGCATCTCACTGCCAAGAGGGAGCAAACAAGAAGGTGAGAGGAACTGGGAGCTGTCTTGTTTGCTCATCCCAAATGTCTTTGCACATAAAAACTCCAGTATTTTTGTTTGCACAGCAGCTCGTCCATGTCTGGGACACAGTTATGTGAACATCATGGAAAAACCAAGGAAGTGAGGGATCAGAAATCCTAATAAAGACGTGGTGTAACTCAGGGAAGGAGCACAAAAAAGGTGATGCACCCAAAACACAACGTTAAATCCAGGCTGTGTTGGAGGGGTCTCCCCATCCCTTGATCCCCCACCTACACTGTCCCCCCATAATGACATTTCATTGCTACAAATCATTCCCCATTTCCTTTAAAATCAATCCCTCTCCTCTGCCAGGTGTCACTTTATTACTAGATGGCACCAAATCCACATTATCTCCAAGATGGAAGGCAGTGTCCCAAGGGAAGAGCCAAGGTTTATAATGAGCCTTTTCCCTTCCAGCTCAGTGCTGAGGAGGAGACAGTTGGTGAGAACTGAAAATGTCAATAGAAATTTTTATAGAATCAGATTTACCTCTTTTTACCCCCTGAAATGTGAATTTTCACCAAGTCTTCTCGCACTGGATTCTGTATAGTCCTTGTTTAGAGAAATGTGGTTTATTCCAGTCACAACTGGAATGTGCAAGTGCTCAGTGGGTCCAACCACCTCTGGAAGCCACATCCCAGTGGAAGCAGTGGCAGATGTCCCACAGCTGGTGATCCTGATGCTCCAGAAACCCAGCAGGGAAAAGCAAAGCCTTCAGGATCCGACTCTTCCATAAAAAGAGCCATCAAACCAAATAAAGCCACAGGCTCACCCTTCAAGGAATGTGGCACTCGGGGTGACAAGGTGGGGATCACTTAAAGGTTGGACTCAATCTTGGAGGTCTTTTCCAACCTTAATTATTCTGGGATTACGTGATTTTGGGGGATGCCACGCATAAGAAATTTGGATTTTCTATGACATCCTTCAGCACTTCTGCACAAACTTTCCCCGAATAACCCCTCAGCTATTTGTTGTTATTAACTTACATCTTTTTCTTGCCACATAAAACACCTTGGAGACTTTGTGCCTTCCATAAAATATTTCAAAAATAAGCTTCTCGCCCACACAAGCAACTGAAAGAATTCACCAACCCAAAAAAGGAGTTGCTAGAACCTATGTATTAGTGATTAACACATTTCCAAGTCAATATATTAATTAAAAGAAAATTAACAAGCCAGGAAATAAAATTCTTGAACAGAACTGGCCACTAAAACATCTGTAGCTCAGCAAAGCAGAATCTTCCTCCTGAAAATAGTTAAGGATTGCTTTGTGTTAAGTTGGTACCACTGTTAACAACCTCATTCCCAAAGGCTGGGACAAGGGAAGAGTGAGCAAGTCTGGAAAGCACCAAGAGACAGGGAAAATTTTAATTACTTCATACATAGGGACACTTCAAGTCCATGATGATGATCCTTTGCAATCTGTCACCATCTCCCAGCAGATGTAGAGGAGCAGAGCTGATGTCACCCCACTCCAGCCCCTCATCCCCCCACACTCAACTGGTTTTACCACTTCCTTTCTTCACAACCAGCACATGGATCAAAATTCCCATCATTTTCTCCATATAAATGTGGCTGTGGTTGATCTAACAGAACTTAACAACTCAAAGGCAACTCCACATGGATAAAGGAATAAACCAGTTTCCCAGTTAAAATAACGAGACTCAATAGTCTTATCCCAGAGCAGGAATTCTCAATATGTGGCACAGATGAGACTCGTTCCTGATATTCCCAACCAACAAAGCAAGAGATGTTGTGGGAACACATTCCTTGCTCCTCAGTGGAGGGAACACCAGGTCTACTGAAGATTCTTTGCACACACACAAGAAATTAAAAAGCACAAACCCCACAGCTCCATGTGCCAAGGTGACATTCACATGGAAAAATATGTATTTAAAACCTGATTAAAGGTCTTGATCCCATTGACAAAAGCTGATATTCACATGGAAAAACATGTACTTAAAGCCTCACTAATGGTCTTGACTCCATAGATCAAAGGTGATAATCACATGGAAAATTACGGATTTAAAACCTGATTAATGGTGTCAATGCCACAGACCAAAATGTCCTGCAACTGCACACAAATTTCCTCCCATCTTTTTGGAAATCTGCACCTCTCCCAGATGCTCCTCTGGATACCTGGAACAGGCAGAGCACCGACTCAGTCCTGCCTTTGTTATAAAGTGCTGAGGGCTGAGGAAAAGCTACATAAACTTGACTTAAAAAGGACTGAAGTCCAAAAACATGACTCCAACACCCTGTTCACCAGCAGCACCTCTAAACATGGCTCAACTGGGAAGCAGGAAGAGCCATGAACAGAAGTGCAGCTTTACAAGGCTCTTCCACAGGATGAGAAGGAAAATGCTGTCACACTTACAGGGAGGAGGCCAAGAGCTTTGAACTTCAATGAATTTCTCCTTCTTCCCCCGAGGACACAAATCCCAGCAAGGCACTGGCACAGCACTCACACAGCAAAAGCATCATCCTTCTTCATTCCTTGGAGAAAGCAGGTTTTTGGAAGTCTGAGAAATGCTACCAAGTACCAGAGACTTCACAGGATCATGGAATGGATTGGGTTGGAAGGGACTCTAAAGATCACCCCATCCCACCCCCCTGCCATGGGCAGGGACACCTTCCACTATCCCAGGTTGCTCCAACCTGGCCTTGGACACTTCCAGAGATGGGGCAGCCACAGCTTCTCTGGGCAACCTGTGCCAGGGCCTTCCCACCCTTATAGGGAGGAATTTTCTCCTAATCTCTAATCCCAACCTTCCCATTCCACCTTGAAGCCATTTGCAGACATTCAGGAGATGGAAGTTCAGTCCCTGCAAAGCAAATTCAGGGGCAGCTGGTTATAAAATTCAGATTTGTATGAATTTGTTCTCAGCACTTGGGTTTCCACAGCCAGCAAACACATTGAAAGTCTCATTAAAAATTCACTGTCCTTCTCTCCTAAACTTTGAGGGGAAAGCAAAGAGCAACTGACTCTCCAAACTATTTTAAGACTCGGATGAATTAAGAAATACAGATAAACAAGCCCAGAAAAGAGGGGGAGAGGAGGAAAAACAGCACCTGGAGGGCTCCTTTCATGGAATCTCCCACATCAATCACAAAGAAACTAAATGGGAATGGGAAAATTGTGCTTTTGTTCTTATTCTGGTTATATTTAAAGAATATTCTCCAATTCTCAGGGACCTCTGAGTGCAGATGGTGCCAAGAGGTGTCAGCTGCTCCTCTTAATGGGTCAGTGTTCTCCTCCCTGGAAGGAACTGGATCCCTCCTGTCCTGCCACGGCTTTAACGAGGAGTGTGGCTCCTGATGGATATGGAAAAACTAACACTGGCAGCTGCTGGGAGGAAAATGGGCTCCTTGGAAAAGAAAAACCTGTGTCCCCGTGTTCTGGGAGTTTGTGGAACTGCTGGAGGATCCTGCTGTTACCTATCCCTGTGCTGGAGCATGTCCAGGGAAGAGACTGGAGCTGGGGAAGGGACTGAAGCACCAGGAGCAGCTGAGGGAGATGGGGGGGCTCAGCCTGGAGAAAAGGAGGCTCAGGGAGCACCTGGAATTCCCTCCAACTCCCTGACAGGAGGGGGGAGCTGGGGGAAGTTGGGCTCTGCTCCCAGGGAACAAGGGACAGGATGAGAGGGAACGGCCTCAAGCTGTGCCAGGCAGGCTATCCAGCAGACATTTGGAAAAATTCCTCCTGTAAAAGGGTTATCAAACATTGGAACAGGCTATCCAGGGAAGTTGTGGAGTCAAAATCCCTGGCAGTGTTCAAAAGGCATGTGAATGTGGCACTTGGGGACACAGTTTAGTGGTGGTTCTGGAAGGAGGGTTGAACTTGATCTCAGAGGGTTTTTCCCACCTTGACAACTCTGTGATTCCACGAACTGGAATTTTGCAGATCCCAAAAGTTCCATCTGCCTTTTCAGCCTCAGTGCTCCTTTTTTTTTTAACTACCATCTACTCTTGCAGTGGTTTCACCCCCTCACTCAGTGCAGGGGTGACCTTTTCCAAAGGCTGCTGCTCCCTTGGCTCTTCCGGGGAACAAGAGTGATGGAGACCCACTGCAGGAGAAGAGAAGGAACTGAAAGCACAGGGAAAAGCTGGAAAAACTCTGTCCCAGCTGGAAGAGCTGAGGATGAAGAGGCTGTAAGAGACTCCTGTTCATTCCAAACAAGGTGTGGATGACATGGCTGAGTGGGATAACACAAGAGGGGCTCCAGGAACAGGCTCAGAGCAATGGGAAGCACAGGAGGGGGTCTGGCCCAAGCCAAAGAGCAGGAATGACGTGGGCCTGGATGTTGGGCCAGTGGTCACAATGGATTCACAGGTGAGTGGCTGAGGCAGAGCAGGAGAAGGGATCAGATCCAGCACCAGGGGAAGGAACCAAGGACCAAACAAGCAGCAGGACCCAAAGCCAGCTGGCTGGAGATCAGAGACAAGGCCTCCATGGCAGTCCAGCTCCTCCGGTGCAAATCTCCCACCTCATGGATGGGATCCAGGTCCTGCAGAGCTAATGAAGCAATAACTTTTTCCAAAAACAAGGAATGCTGAGAACACCGGGGCTGCTGCAGAGGAAGGCCAAAGCCAGGGAACAGCAGCTCCTCCACAAGGTTGGCTGTGTCCAACAGCAATATCTGAACTTCATCTCTCACAGCTTCTCCATAAAATGCTGCTTACATGGAAAACAGCAACAGCTGAACTGGAGGAGGAACTAAGGAATGAAATTCAGGATAACTTGCCATGGTCAGTGGAGAGGAGAGTGCTCAACGTGAGGGATCTACTGGTTTGTGATCAATATAAAAATATTGTGTGTCACATTATACCAAAACACATTTTTCTAACATCCTTGGCACAAAATCATGAACAATAAATTTTAGGCTGAAACCACCAAAGCCATCAAACTTAAATTCTAAAAATGACAAATTAGGTTAATTTTTAGGTTTTTTACAAAACCTCCCTGCTATGTTTTATTCAGGGACTATTTCACCTACAGCAGAAATTTACTAAAAACCATAACTACACCCAGGAATAAAACAGACCCCAGTGTACAAATATTGATAATTCCTTTACTGCCAACTCCCAGCTGGCAGGGAAAGGGTTAAATTCCTGCAACATTGGAACTTTATTGTGTGCACAGCCAGAATTAGCTTCCACTCCAAAATGAAACACCGTGAAACCTGTCCTGCATTAAAGTTGGTGGAACTACATAATAATTTATGAACTGGACCATGGTTTACACCACAGACAAACAATCTCCAGGCAGGAGGTCTGAGGAAGCTGAGGGTTAAAGGTGATGCTGTATTACCTGAACTTCCCTTCAATAACTCAACACATGACTATTAGCCTGGTTTATCTGGCTCTATTAGGAAGAGCTGACGAAAACTTTTAATCTGCTTCCAAATGGCTCCAGGCAAAGGGGGGATATGAGTTTGTTTGGGTGAGAGCATGGAAATAAAAAAAAAAGCAGGGAATTGGGTTGCCCAGGCCTTGTTGGGGCTTTCAGGGCTGTGTCCTCACCATGGGCACCTGGCTAAGGGTGATCCAGCCCTGCCTGGCAGGAATTCTCCCCATGGATATATCCCTGCTCTGGGTTAAACCAAGAGAAATCGGCTCCTGGCACTGGGAATGTTCCACAGCTCTAATTGTACTGTGGGTTTATTAAGCTTATAAATGTTATTGCAAAGGGTTTCCCTCCTTGCATTAACTGTCCTGCCTCAAAGAGTTCATGCTCTTAATTAGCCTTAATTAAGGTGGCAGCTCCCCAGAGCTCCTGCCCCAAACTGCTGCTTGACTTTGTGTGGAGTTCCCAAAAGCATCACAGAACTCCAGAATGGTTGGGCTTGGAAGGACATTAAAGATCATCCCATTCCACCCCCCTGCCACAGGCAGGACACCTTCCCCTATCCCAGGTTGCTCCAACCTGGCCTTGGACATTTCCAGGGATGGGGCAGCCACAGCTTCTCTGGGCAGCCTGTGCCAGGGCCTCCCCACTCTCCCAGGGAAGAATTCCTTCCCAATATCCCATCTAAACCTCCCCTCTGGCACAACTTGAGGCTGTTTCCTCTTGTCCTGTCCCTTTTTCCATGGGAGCAGAGCCCTATTCCCACCTGCTCTGGCAGCACATTTTAAACAGCATCTTTCCACCTCCAGGACCTCGTGGTGCAACACTTCCAAACAAACATGGATGGGATTATCCCAATAATATCCCAATGTATCCCTGAGCCCTGTGGCTCCAGCTACTCTGTGTATGTGTGTATGAAAAGAAAACACATAAAATTAAACTGGAAATCCTGGAAGCGGATTATTTATTTGCAAAGCAAAGCCAGAGGCATCCACTGCCTTAAAGCCTCTGCAAAAGGAGCAACTGGTTAAGGAGAACAAATTGGGGCTGTTTAAGTAACTTTGAACAGAAATAAACAGTGGGGCCAAAGCAGAGTGAAAATATTGAGCAACCACCAGAACCTGTCAAATCTGAAGTAACAAATAAAAGACCTCCGAGATACCAAGTGCACATTCCCGGGGTTGCTGGGGCAACGCTTCCCTGGAACATTGTTTACCTTTCCAGCCAAATCCATCATCCTGCTTGACATTCCCAGCAAACACAAACAAGGAAACTCAGCTCTGTTGCTGAGTTTTAGGAGGGTAATAACAGCCTGGTTCACTTCACAGGGAGATGGATAACCCTGGGCTTTACCTGCTCTGGGAATCCCTCTGCACGGGATACTCGCCAAACAGCTCCGGAAAACGGGAATCAAGACACAGGGAAAAACCCTTTGTCAGCCTCCAGTCACACCTGACAGAATAGACAGATCACAGCCTTCCCTTGTCCCCAGGACAGGAAATATCCTTGGATCAGAGCAGGTGCCCCCCGGGACAGACACCTGCCAGTGCCTGGGGCCTTGGCAGCCCAGCGAGCAGAGATGTGGGATGGGATCACCAGGAAACGCTCCAGGCTCTGCAACTCCCTGTCCTAGAAAACCTCCAGGAAGGCACAAAACCACCAGGAGTTATTTCCTTCACCCTCTTTGCTCCTTGTGGCCAAGCACATCCCTCTGCCCCATCCCAGACACCAACACCACCTTCCTGTTCCAATGGTGGGACACCAATTAAACTGGGATTGACCCAGCACAAGTGTGGTAAGGACTTGATTTGCTCAGATTCCAGGCAAGGAAGGTGAGGACCAGGGGATCAGCTGCCTGCAGCCCCTGGGATGAGCACGACAGTCCCAGGGATGTGCAGCTTCCATGGTTTGTTCCATGGGCTCCTCTTTGCCCACCAGGGGAGGAACAGGGGGATGGCACCAGGAAGGGCACCAGGGCCAGGGCTCCCTGTAGTTCTAAGGGCACAGACCACAAAAGCTCTAAAATACAAACCTTGGTGCCTAAAACAGACTGAAGCCCAAAGAGCACGGGGATTTTAAATTTAATAATTAGTCTTGCAGGTACAAACAAGGTGGAAAAGGCAAGGGAGGCCTTCAGCTGCTTTTCCTTACAAACACTCTGAGGCCCAAAACATCCCCACCCCTTGGTGCTGACAAAAGAATATTTATATTTATACTCATATTTATATTTATTTGTGTGTGTGTTGGAGCTCAGTGGAAGAGCTGAGGCTGTGGGGGCAGCATCTTGCTGGTCATGCAAAATCCCCTCTTTTTAGAGGAAGATTAGAAAATCATGGAATCATTCAGGTTGGAAAAGGCCTCCAAGGTCATCAAGCCCAAGCTGTGCCTGATCCCCACTTTGTCCCCCAGCCCAGAGCACTGAGGGGCACATCCAGTCCTTCCCTGGACACCTCCAGGGATGGGGACTCCAAGCCTCCCTGGGCAGCCCCTTCCAATGCCAAGAATCACATCCCTCTTGTCCTTCAGCTCTGTGTTTGACAACAAAAATGAGAAATACTTCAGGGATTGAATTAATTAATTCCTCTTCCAAAACACGGGATAACCAAGGTATAAGGGATGTATTTCTCCAAAGCCACAGGAGCACAATCCTGCCCTGGAAAACCAAGGCCCTGGAAAAACCTTAAAGCTCGCCTCCCTTGGAGGTGTGATCCTTTGTTTTGTGCTAAAATAATCAGGTGTTACTATGGCCCATGGATGCTGCTCCTGCAGACTGGTGGGAATATTCCTGATTTTGCCTGTCTCCACTCCTAGAAATCCTGGAATGGTTTAGGATGGAAGGGACCTTAAAGCTCATCCAGTTCCACCCCCTGTCAGGGGCAGAGACACCTCCCACTACCCCAGGTTGCTCCAAGCCCCATCATTTAAACTCCACCAACCCTTTGCTCCCAACCTGAACAGCACTGGTGCAACCACAGCCCCCCCAGGCCGGGACTCCGCAGCTTTTCCACACTTGGAATCTCCAGGAACAACATCCTCCTGCCACAGAAACCTTCACCCCAAAGCAGCTTTTGGCTGCAGCCAAGAGAGAAACCCCAGAGCCTGAGGAGAGAGGAAGGATAGAGAGGGAGAAAGGAGGAAAGGCAAGTTCTGGATTTTGCACCTGGAATACGTTTAGGAAGTGTAGTTAAAACAACTCTTGATCCCCGTTACTAAACTGATCCAGTAGTTTGAAACTCCAGCCTCTCTCATTCCATATTGTCCCCTCACAGCAATTTTCCAAGCAAAGCAGCAAAGAGCAGCATGAGAGTGGCCTGGGAATGCTGAAGGAGACAGATGGATCATTCCCAGGTGCTGGACAAGAGGCAGCTCCAGCCAGGCCATCCCAGCCCTTTGCTCACATCCACGTGGGAACAGCCTTGGAAAACTCACTGGGAAAGGGGATGTGGCAGCTGCAGTTGAGGGAAAAAACATCCAGCAAGGAGGGTGGAAGGTGTCCCTGCCCATGGCAGGGGGTGGAATGAGATGAGCTTTAAGGTCCCTTCCAATCCCAACCATTCCAGGATTCCCTGAAGGGAACAGGGCAGATGGTGAGGATTAAAAAGGGAACAAGGAAAGAGAGAAATAACACACCTGTAAGTTCAGAAGTCCTGCAAAGCAAGGCAAGGGAGGAGGGAAAAGTGAATTATTAATTACATGGAAAACAGGGATTTACAAATAAAAATAATACAGGGAATATTTACAAGCTGGATTTATTTTTTTTTTAGCTTTGCAAGGATATAGTTTAAAAATGCAGAGATGCCAAAAAGTGTGTTCCCACTCCATGAGCCCTGTCCCACCAAGGCTGGACTCAGCCAAAGGTTGGATTTGATGATCTTGGAAGTCTTTACCATCCTAAATGATTCTGTCCCTGGTTGGGAAAGTTCCATCCACACAAAGCAACAAACACATAGAAACCCACTCCTTCAATACCTTCTGGATGAGCTTTGCTCCTTGTTGGAAATCCAAGGAGAGAATATAACAGTAAAAATACACAAATCACCCTGGAACTTCATTGTGGTTGTGACCAGGGCAGCTCCTGTCACTTCAGGAATTCCTCCTCCTGTGGTTGATCCATCTGCACACGCGATTTGCTCGCTCAGCCCTCCCTCCTCTCCCTGCCCCTCTGCCCCAAACTGCATTTAAAACACAAATAATAATAATAAAACATCATAAAAATGTCACTAGACAAAGCAAATAAACCAGAACTACAAACCCTCTCGCTGATATTTTGTACCAACTCCTATAAAATTAACTTTTACAACTTTTACTGGCAACTTCAACCTTGGTTGAAATTATTCTCTGATTACTGTGCCCATATATCTCAGGGCAGCCAGTGACCCTCAGCCAATTATGTTAAGGAACAGTTTGCACACATCCAGCTCCACAATTAAACCTGGGATTACATAGACCCAGCTCCCAGGGTGGAAAGGTCTCCCCTATGATTTCTCCTGCATGATTTGGAACGTGGTAAAAAAAAAAAAAAAAAGATTTGCTCTTTTAATCCACCCACTAAAATCAATCATGTGCAAACTTTAACAGCCAGGGAGGGTGTGGTGTTTTTAAACCCTCCAAAAAACAAATAAAACAACCTCCACGTGCACGTTGCTGGCTTTAATTTCCTTGAGTAAACAGGGAGGGAAGAGGATGCAGACTTGGAATTTGGGCTCGTTACAACTCTAGGAAATATGTCTCCAATGTCAGGGGGATTTAAACCTGACTTAGTCCAGTTGTCAGGAGTGGAGTTTAATTAAGCCAGCCCTTGCCTTCAGCAAGGAAAGAAGATTATGCTCACATTGAGCAGATTTACCTTAACCAGCCCCAAAAGTATTCCAAGGGATGGAGGACTGACTGGAAGTTTGCAACTGGAACAGATTCCAGGCAGGTTCCCAAAGGTTGGATGTGGGGAATGGATTTTCCCTGGATTTATCCATCTTTGTGGTTGTTTACCAGCACAGAGGTGGCTGTGGAGCTCCAGAGGATGGGTCTGATAGCACAGAT